>OVBX01002553.1:0-19819 GCA_900406325.1 Erucastrum elatum | reverse complement strand
GCATGATAAATAGTTTTAGCCGTTGATTTCGAGAGAACCGTTTTTGACCCCAACATCCCTCGAACGTAATGTCCTTCTGAGCTGGCTCGAGTTCCTGAAGTATCCTTCATCTCTTTCTCCTTATACTTAGCTGAGCTTGCTATGTCTCCAACCTTGATTGCATCTCTGCTATACTTCAAAGTCTCCTTGAGTTGATCATAACTCGATGGAAGGGCATTGAGTAAGAGCACTGCTTGCACTTCTTCAGGAACCTCAATGCTTAGATGACTTAGCTCCCCCACGATCTTGAGAAAGTCATCTATGTTGTCATCGATTGATCGGTTTTCTTGCATCTTGAATCCATACAGCTTCAACTGAGCATGAACTCTGTTTAGGAGAGATTTTGGCATGTATAGAGCTTCAAGAAGTGACCACGTCTCAGCCGCAGTAGTACACTTCTCGATCTTCCGCAGGACATGATCTCCCACGTTCAAGAACATCATATTCATTGCTTTCTCGCATCGTTCGATCCTGGACTCCTCCTCTGATGCCTTCTTCTTCTTCGTATCTGCGTCATCATCCTCTGATACGTCTTCCTTCACCTCCGAGCCGGAAGCCTTCATAACCAGGACGTCTTTGAGTCCTGACACGCTTAGGTAAGCGTACATCCTCCGCTTCCACAACGAGAAATCCCTGTCTCCATCGAATCGATCGATCTCAATCTTGGATCCCGTCATCGATTCACTCAGCTAGCTCCTCGATCCTCAATCGCGATCTTCCCGAAGCCTAACACAGGCTCTGATACCAATTTGTGAAGACTGTTGCTCCGATTAGCCTTGATCGAGATGATTCTTGTTCGACGATTAGAAGAAGAAAGAAAGAAACACACAAGATTGGTCACCCAGGTTCACCGCACCTCTCCGATGAAAAGAGGCCGCTATAACTCCTGGGGCTGATCCGAGATCAGCAATCCACTACTTCAGCTCTAACTCGAGCTCTCGGATTACAACCACCACCACCTGATTCACTCTCTCTTTCTCTCGTCTAGACTCTTAGCTACACAACTCTACTTAAGCTATAGGTTAAGTATCAACGACTTATACATCGTCGTTTTACACTTCTTAACCCACGTGACAATGCACGTGATACTACTTAACCATAAACCGGTTAACTAGCAATAGAGAGAGAACCAGGTGGTTATCAACACTTACAAACATACCAATACATGGACACACTCTTCATGAGGGATAATGATTTTTCATCTTTTTATTACTTTGAATATTTATATTATTGTTTGATATTGACTACTTTTTATATTCTAGGGTTTTTTTAATATGAAAGGCAGCCTATTTTTTTATTTCGCTTCTAGTTTTCTAAAACTCAAGATGGCATTGCTGCTATTGCTTCTGCTAATGCTATGTCAATCAAGGTCTAACACCTTCAAAGTGGGGTTAGTGAAAACTATTTCAAAAACTTTGGTAAACTTTAAATTCTTAGTGATTAGAGTGAGTGAAAGGTTGAATATTCTTTTTTCATTACTTTTTGCCGTATACTGGTATACATATTGGTACCTTTACATTCAAGGCTTTCCAGCCCACTTAAAAAAAAAAGTGAATGATTAGGGTTTTATGTCTCCTTCATAACTAACGATCATGCTCTTTCCAATCTCTACTCTAGTTTCATAGTTTCTTTTGGAGGCAATGAAAGCTGCAAAACTAAGAACCAAAGATGTTACATTCTCGGACAGGATCAGTCACTTACCTGACGATTTGCTCTTACGAATCCTCTCATTAATCTCAGTAAGCGATGCAATGTATACAAGCTTACTCTCTAAACGGTGGAAATCTCTTTGGAAGATGCTGCAAACGCTTGAGTACGACGAAAGTTCTTGTCACAACATTGCTTGGCGTGGATTTAACAGTTTTTGTAAGAGGTCTTTGCAGTTACACGAAGCTCTGTTTCTAAAAACCCTAACTGTCAAACTTGGACAACACTCGAGGGATCTGAAACTCCCAAGTAGTTTCCCGAACCTAGTCCTGCTGAAACTCCACACGGTTTCTCCTGACTTTGCTGATTCACCACCATCAACTTTTTCTTTCCAGTCCTTGAAAAGTCTGCACCTAACACATGTTAGGTTCCGTGGGGAAAAAGCTTTCGGCAGGCTAACATCGGCTTGTCCTGTTCTTGAGGATCTTTTCTTTGATGGTGTTACCAATGGCTTACACTTCGACTCGCCTTCGCTTTTCACCATATCGGTCCCTTCTCTACATAGACTCGAGATCAAAGATAATGCTTCTTGGGCTCACTACAGCTATTCTAGCTATAAAACTCGATTCAAGATAAACACTCCTTCTTTGAAGTACTTAAGCTTATCGATCAGATATTTCACTGGCCGTTTCAAGCTTTATGAAGATATGCCTAATTTAGTGGAGGCTCGTCTCGGTGTTGATCATATTCATACAAAAAAGTTTCTCAGATTTCTTACTTGAGTTGAATTTCTTTCGATACATATATGCGCTACGAAGGTAACTTCAGTTGGAACCGCATTTCGCAATCCTAAGGGTTGGATAAATTGTCTAATGATTTTTAATAAGGATTTTTGCAGTACTACAACTCAGCCATCTAGGTCCTGTTTTATTTGGAAATCTGTTTTGGTAACACTTGTAAATGTTGTAACGTGCAGGTTCTGCGTCTTGCGCGTAAAATTTCTCAGCGGCTTCTTCATCTGGAACTAAATATTTACGGGAAAATTTCACGCAATCTGCTTCTGCATTTTCTCAAACATGCCCCTAAACTACAATTTCTCAAGCTTCAGGAAACACATATGACTATATCATCGCCTACTGATAGGTTGCCTCGTGTCCAGTATTTCAATGATCCACCACCTTCAGTATGTAACCCGAGCTCGGTTCCTGAATGTGTCTCCTTCCATCTCGAAAATTTTCAATGGAGTCTCTACAAAGGAAGAGAGGAAGAGAAGGAATTCGTTTTTTACATCCTGCAGAACGCTCAACGTTTAAAAACCGCTGTGGTCGCTGTATCTTCAGCTGATGTCATGGAGAGCGAGCTACTGTTGATCGAGGAGTTGAAATGTATGCCTAAGGCTTCAACTTCTTGTCAGCTTGTAACCCGACATAGGTTTTGTTAACGTTTCCTAAAAAAAATTGTTTTGACTCTCACTCGAAACTAGCTACATTTTGATGCAATGTTTTTATTATGTGAAACTGATTTTTTTACTTAAATACTGTTGGAGTTTCTCTTCTTCGTTGACAAAAATAAAACAGAGTTTAATTAGTATGAAGTCTTGTGGATGAGAGGTTGAAGATAGAGAAGTGGTGAAACAGATTATTTTATCTTCCCCTCTACGGTTTGATGAAGTGTTAGTCGAAGTTGCGGAAACACTTTTTATCAATGATCTTATCATGACCAGTAATAAGATTCATGAGACTTGAAACCATTACTAAAGGATCATGTATATCTTTTAATTAATTTAGGGGCCTACATGCTAACTAATGACGTTTTGAGACATGCAAGAGTACCAGCTCTGGATCTTATCGATCACTTGCTAGTTCATGACTATAATATGAAACCGTTCATGAGTCCTGAGATATATCGGACACTGAGAATGTCTCCAGGCCGGTATAATAAAACTCCTTAAAGAGAGGTTAAACTCTTCGAATGAGGTCATTCCAGTGGCATTGACGGAAAGAGGGAGAGAAGCGTTGTTTTTGTTTCGCCTTGGCTATGTTCGTGTTTTGTAATTTGAATTATTAATTCTCTCTGGAAGTGATTGTTATTGATGCATGGTTTTAATCCTTGTTAAGTTAACTCGAATATTTGATATTTGAGGTGTTTTGACAATCATTTTATTTATTTTTCTTAAGTTGCCATGTTGACTTGATCAGATGTGAGAAAAGGACTACTGTCAGTCAGTAAATAGTGATAACAATCTCAAACAAAGGAGATTGAATGTTCAGAGAACTTATTAAGAAATATAGAAATGGCTTATAATTAAGAAACAAAATGATTTGATTAAATCTGATACAAGGATTTATGAAAGCTGCCTTTATGAGCAGTCAAAGTTCCCAAATACAACCACCCTCACACATATTAATCAACTCTAACTTAGCTAGGGATCCTAAATACATAGGTAATGGGCTTTAGAACATTTTTAAAAGAAATTTTATAATTTCAAATATATAGTGTTTGTTTTCTAAAAAGAAACTTTCAAATTTCAAATTTAGAGTTTTTTGAGAACTGAAACTTCAAATTATGATTCTTAAGTATTCTTCTTTTATCGTTTTAATTTAAAAATTTTATATCTCTTTATTATTTCAGATTTTTTTCTCATCAACAGAAAACAGACTCATATAGACTATGTAATTCAGATTTTTTATAAAAATTTTAAAATAAAAAAATGATATTATTTTAAAATTAGAATTAGACAACAAGAATATTAAAAAGAAATTTAATATATTTTTTAAAAAGATACATGAAGCCAAAAATTATTACACACATTTATATAATACAACAACACTAATGATCTAGCAAATTTGCTCTGGAATCTCCAAAATCTCTAAATATTGTCTAAACAAATTCTGCCTAACCGAAGATGGAGCATTACAGAAATAATTTGAGTAAATAATGTGGTATTTTCCTGTATTTTGATATTTACTTAGGTATATCTATTGTAATTTTATATTGTAGTGTAAAATTATATTAATTAATATTGTTAATATATTTTATATATGTTTTATTTATTTATAAAAGTTTTATGGATCTATATTAATTATGACAAACATAAGAACTATGAAGTAAATTACAAATAATTTTGAAATTAAATTTAAAGTTTTACTTTTGGAAAAATACACCTTAATTTTTTTAAATATAGAGAGGGTCTTTTTAGAGATGATTTTAGACATTTGCTTGGGCTGGACTCTCTAATAAATATAAGCTAACTAGTAAACGGAAAATTATAAATTTTTCAATTATCTTACCACGATAATTGCGCTACAATAATATTTTTATTGTTTGCATAAACTATTACTCCCTCTGTTTCAATATATATATATGATGTTTTAGAAGAATAATTTTGTTTCAAATTAGATGAAGTTTTAAGATTTTAAGGTTAAATTTAACTTTATTGAAAACTGTTCAACCAATTAAATTTTAAAGTCATTCTTATCATTGGTTAACTAATTTTAAAATAATATCTTTAAAATATATTTTATATTTTTTGAAGAAATCTAGTTTTCTTAATTTTTATGCATTAAGACAAAACATTAAGTATTATGAAACATAAGGAGTAGGAAGAGTGATACTGATAATCAATCATGGAGGATATATACAAGATATCTTGAAACATATCTAATCTATACTAAAAGGAACTAATAAAGGCTTCTTAAGCTATCCACGTAGGACAATTAATCTAACCTATACTAAAAGAAACTAATAAAGTCTTCTTAAGCTATCCACGTAGGACAATTAAATCGACCAATTAGAATCATTTGTTTTCCAGGTCATATAAACTTCTCCATGTGGGCTTCTAGGTTTGGGTTTGAATTAAATTTTTATTGCCCAAATAGATCCAATTCAGAAATCATATCCAGTCCTTTGTCCTTCGTCCAATCTCCGTTACTTGGTGATCTGCCATCAATAAATGGAGTTCAGCAATGACCTTTTAATGAGTTCGTTTGACCTTCCTCCTCTTTTTCTCCTTATTTATATATTATTTTTCATTTCCTTTCTACAAATCAAAACTCAAAAATCTGCTCTAATTAAGCTCAAATCTATGGCGATAAATCCAAACGGCAAGTCCCCTGACTCCTCTGAAAATGATCACAAAGTCATGTTCTTCAAAGATATCTCACCAGATCTCGAAACCCAATTACGCCACCGTCTGATCCGTTTCTGGGAGTCTCGAAACCTGTCCAAAAACACTGTTTGGTATGGAAATGCTCTTTACCGACGAACATGTTCATGAATTCTCCAAAATTTGGCTTCCACTTATATTGTTTTAAACATGGTCGTCTTATGACGAAAAACTCTCTCCTCTCTCATGGGGCGACGAAATTAGCGATTAGGGTTTTCTTTTCCCCCTTTTCGTGCCGACGGATCTGGCCACACACCACCGTCGAGAACTCTTCCACCACCCCCCTTCTCACAAAATGGGCAAGCGCAAGAAGCCTGGTGCATCACTTCTCTTCCCGTCAAAGTTTCTCCACTTGGCTTCCCTAGCTCGTGATTCATCCAGGAAAGTCAGCCGTCCTGCCGTCTTGGTAGGAGCCGCTCCGACGCTATCGGAACTTGATATCACGCTGTCTAGTCAAAACGCTTTGGGTGCTGGTGCTGTTGAAGGTTCATCCTCCGGCTCCGACCTGGCTCTTGATGCGGACATCCTATCTCCAGTGAATGGAGTTTCACCATCTTCTACCATATCCGAATCCGGAATCGTTGCAGGTCCACCCTCCGAGTCCTCTCCTGCGGTTGATGGTGCGTGTAAGGAAACTATTACAAGAACCTCTGTCTCAGACCAGAAGGGATCCTCAAAAGCTGAATCCCCAAGGTTACTAGCAGACAGAATTAAAGATTCATGCTTGCTGGAAGAACTAGGAGAGCCAACAACCCACGTTTCTGGTGCCCCCTTTGTTCTCATTCCAGATGAAAATATAAATTCTGCAAAAGAAGAGTTCAAGGAATTCTTATTTGCAAGATTTCCTGGCAACGTTCCCACCATGGGAAGAATCATTGGAGTGATTAATGCTATCTGGGCGCGCTCTGGACCTCGGATCTTTGTCCATAGGGTGGGACAGGGGACCTTCCTGTTGAAAGTCACTACTGAGAACGCAAGGGTCTCTCTTCTAAGCAGACAGTCATGGATGATTGCTGGTTGTCCTATGTTCATTGCCCCTTGGTCTCCGGAATTTGAGTCTGAAGAACCACAACTATCCTCTGCTGTGGTACCTGTGGAATTTCGTGGAGTTCCGTATCTTTTATTCAACCGCCAGAGCCTGAGTCGAATTGCAACAGCTGTAGGGAAACCTATCTCACTGGCTCCGGAAACTGAGAGGAAAGAAAACTTTGAGGTGGCAAAAGTCTGGGTTCAAGTGGATTTACTATCAGAGCTACCCAAAAAAATTATTTCAGGCTACTCGAATGGAAGAGAAATTGAAATACTGGTCTCATACCCTTGGCTGCCCACGAAGTGTGCATCATGTGGGAAGTTTGGACATGATCAACACTTATGTCCTTCTGCTATAACCACTGGGAAAAAGTATGATGGCTTTTCTGCAGCGAGGTCTAGAAGTCGAGAACCAAAGAGTAGGAGACATTCTCGGCCGAGCAGAGCTCATCGCGTACTTGCTAAGCAAGTGTATAGGGTGAAGGAACCTGCTACTGCAAAGGAGAGTCACCCTGCCTTGGGAATTCAGACACGGAGCGCGAAATCTGACATTCTTCCTGCTTCGATTACGGGTGATGACAATCGACATTCTCAGACCACGGTGATTGCTAGTGATGAAGTAAATGGAGCGTTCCCAGTCAACAGAGAGCTGGATGGTGATTGTGATACTCAAAAAATCATTGCTGAGGATTGCAACACTCAAAGAATCATAGTTGAGGATTGGGCAGCGGAAGTTGAGAACCACTCAGCAGAGCTGGAAGAAAAACTGACGGTTGGTAGTAAGGAAACTCCTTCACCTCCGAAGCAGGTTGTCTCGCTTGATCGCAATCTAGGATTCTCTACTGTCCATGTGTTTCATGAGGAAGGCGGATGCAACACTACCCCTTTACAGGACAGGACGGACGAATCTGAAGCTCCTTTTCTTCTGGTTAACAACCGGAAGAGTAGCCGTAAGGCTACAAAAGCCTAATCATCACATTTAATATGTTTTTTGCTTGGAATGTAAGAGGACTGAACAGCAACACACGCCACACCTCTGTTAAAGAGTGGATTAATGTAAATAAACCTCTTTTTGGAGCCTATCTCGAAACAAGAATACAACCCTCCAACACTAGACGGATCTCTGGGTCAATACCCACCGATTGGAAATTTTTTGCGAACTCGGACCATCATAGCAACGCAAGAATCATTGTGGTTTGGCACCCGAGTGTATCAGTTACAGTCTACCAAGTTTCTGCTCAAGCTGTGACCTGTGGTATTTTCATCCTTGCGGAGAATTTAACCTTCACCGTCACATTTGTTTATGCTTTCAATCAAGTGGAGGAGAGGAGACAATTATGGGATGAACTCAGGGTCCTAAATGCTACTACGCCAGTCTCCAGAAGCCATTGGGTTGTGCTAGGTGATTTTAACCAGATCATGCGTACTGACCAGCATTCCAATTATCTTCACTCTGAAGTGGATTCTGCGGGAATAGAAGATTTCAATATAGCGATGCAGGATGCAGAATTGTTCGAGTGTCAGTCGAATGGATTACCTCACTCTTGGTGGAATAATCAAGGTGCTAGCCCTGTGGCAAAGAAGATTGATCATGCTTTGGTTAACCGGCATTGGGCAGAAAGATTTATAGACGCTTACTGTGAATTTTTGACTCCTGGGCAATCAGATCATGCGCCATGTTTATTCAAAATGCCCTCGTTCAACAGACGAGTTATCAAGCCTTTTAAATTCTTCCACCACACTATCGATCACCCAGAGTTTCTGGAAACGGTCAGAAATGCGTGGAACTGCTCAGCTATCCATGGATCTCTTCAGTTCAAGCTTGCTAGGTCCCTCAAGCTTCTCAAGGGACCGCTCCGAAGGCTAAATAACCGACATTACAGTGGTATCTCTTTGAGAGTGAAAGAACAAGCTGCAAAGGTATCTCTGCTTCAGCAACAAATACTCACTTCACCTGATGTAGCGACAGCAACGCTAGAACACCAGGAGCGTGCTAAATGGCAAATGTTGGCTAAGGCAGAGGAAAAGTTTTTCAGACAGAAATCAAGAGTTCGATGGCATGGCCTAGGAGATAGGGACACGACCTTCTATCACAACACGGTCGTTCAGCGTGCAAATAGAAACCACATTCATTTCCTGAAGGACTCTAGTGGCAACTTAATTGGATCGAGTGAAGGTATAAAGTTGCATGCAGCAGAATACTTCACGGATATTTTGGGCTGTACGAGTATGCCTGAATCTCCTGCCTCGACAGAACAGCTGAGAGAGTTGTTGTCGTTTCGTTGTTCAGAGATTCAAAGCCAGGAACTTTTAAAAGAGATTTCAGCTGAGGAAATCACAAAGACTGTCTTCTCTCTTCCCTTAAGCAAATGTCCAGGTCCCGACGGGTACTCTGTTGAGTTTCTACGCTCCTCTTGGTCTATCATTGGAAAGGATATTGTTGCGGGAGTTCAAGAATTTTTCAGAAATGGTCGGCTCCTAAAGGATTTGAACAACACGGCCATTGCTCTCATTCCAAAAAATTCTACTGCGTGCAAGCTGGGAGACTTCAGACCAATAAGCTGCTGTAATATCATCTATAAAGTGGTGTCTAAGATTATTGCAAACAGATTAAAGCCTCTGCTCCAGCTGTGCATCAGTAATAATCAGGCGGCGTTCCTAAAAGGGAGAAGCCTGGGTGAGAATGTTCTGCTCTCTTCTGAATTATTTCGGGACTACACCAAATCGTCGTGTCAGAAAAGCTCAATGCTGAAGGTTGATCTCCGAAAAGCTTTCGATACAGTTTGTTGGGACTTCGTATTAAAACTGCTGGAGGCGCAGGATTTTCCCCCGCTGTTCAGGGTATGGGTTCGTGAGTGCATAACATCACCACGTTTTTCTATGTCTATCAATGGAGAACTGGCTGGGTTCTTCAAAGGGAAGAAGGGTCTTAGGCAAGGTGACTGTCTCTCACCATACTTATTTATAATGATCATGGAAGCATTGTCCAAAGTCCTTGAGAAGGCAGTACGTCATGGAAAAATCAGACTGCATCCAAACTGTGAAGACCCCTGTGTTACACACCTACTCTTCGCAGACGACCTTCCTGTATTCTCAGATGGATCTCGCCACTCTCTCTCAGGCATCAATGAGTTTATGGCAGAGTTTAAGAGTGTGAGTGGACTTGAAATGAATCCCCAGAAGTCATAAATATTCTTCGGAGGATACAGGGCTATTGAAGCTTCGGTCTTGAGTGATCTTTCGGGATTTAAGCTTGGTACTTTCCCAACCAGATACTTGGGTCTCCCTTTAAAGCATGGGAAAAGGCTCTCTCTTGCAACTCTACAACCACTCATTGATAAAATTGCAAGCAAACTACAGACTTGGACGGTCAAATTTCTTTCCTTTGCGGGTAAGATCACTCTTATCTCGTCTGTTATTTATGGCTTGGTGAACTTTTGGAGTGTTGTGTTCGTTTTGCCCAAGGCCTTCTATATGAAGATAGATTCGATGTGCGCTGGTTTTCTTTGGAACAATGATACCTCTTCAGCTAGGGGCGCTCGGGTCGCGTGGATTGATATATGTAAACCGAAGGCAGAGGGAGGTCTTGGAATCAGGCATCTGGAGGATTTTGTAACTGTTTTTAGGCTCAAAAGGGTCTGGACATTCTTCACTACTTCAGGCTCAATCTGGGTTGCTTGGCTTAAAAATCATGTCTTTAGAAGGTTGGGGTTTTGGCACACTCTCGACTCTAACAGACTATCTACAACGATCAGGTCGATGTTGCAACTCAGACCTCTCCTTAAAGAGCTTATGCACAGTTCTATTGGTGATGGTGTTACTGCAAGTTTTTGGTTTGATTCTTGGACTGATCTTGGGCCTTTAATTGATTATGCTGGTGAGGGTGGACCAAGAAGTATGCGTATCAGGAAGACAGCAAAGGTTATTGAAGCTTCTGCCCACGGCTCCTGGATTCTACCTGCAGCACGCTCAAATGCTATGCAAACAATTCAGCAGGTTATCACCACAATCGATCCACCGATTCATTCAAAGGGTAAAGACATCTTTAGTTGGCGAAAGGCGAATGGTACTTATGGTCCGATTTTCTCCTCCAAAGCCACATGGGAGTACTTGCGTCAGCCTTCACCAGATGTATTCTGGAGCAGGGCTGTGTGGTTTAAAGAAAATATTCCAAGAAACTCTTTTATGGCTTGGCTTGCTCTCTTGAGGAGACTACCAACAAAAGACAGGCTCTTAAGTTGGGGAATGAATGTTACTGCTGGATGTGTTCTTTGCTCGGCAGGATTGGAAACTCATCATCACTTATTCTTTGAGTGTGAATTTTCCTCCACACTTTGGATGGCTTTTGCATCGCAGGTATGGGATAATCCACCCTCTGATCTTCACGCTGCAGCCTCCTGGATCCTGCAACCCCATCAGCCTGTCAACCACAACGCCAACATCCTCATCAAGCTTATCTTCCAGTCAGCTATCTACATCCTTTGGAGGGAGAGGAACGCCCGCATTTTCACAACTACCTCATCGACCACTCAGGCCCTTCACCACAAACTAGACAGGCTACTCAGAGACCGTATCCTATCCATTCCTGCCAGATCGCATGCTAGTCAGTCTCTCCTGCAGTTTTATTTTTATTGTTATAGGCCTCCTTGATGTTTCTCTGTTCTTGCTCTTTTGTGTTGGGTTGTTCTTGTTTCCTTTCTGCTTTTGTTTTACTTTCTGTGTAATAAGTTGCTTGCAACATTGTGAAAAACTCAAAAAATGGTATAAATTTTAACATTTTACCAAAAAAAAAACATGGTCGTCTTATTTGTTTTTATTTTTTTTTTTATGTTAATCTTAACCCAAAATCAGTTTACAGTCTCTTGAACTTCTACGGATCCAAAAACAAACCAGTGTATCGGGTAACTGGTCATAGCGTAACCGTTTCTTTCTCATGGAACTCTGTCATGTCGGTTCTTAAGAACAGTCCCATCCCCTTTAACGAAGGCCGTTTCCGGTTTCATTTATATGAGGATTTTAAAACGAAGATCTTTGCGGTAAGATATTCTTTAATATTTCATATCATCTATGAGTTACATTCCTTTATGATTGGATGTAGTCTTAGGCTTTTGTTCCTGTATTTTTAGTAAAGTGATAAGTTTAATACATAAACTTTTGATTTGATATATAATTTATATTTTATTTAAAATAGTCATAACTCGGGCCTAGTCCGCGAAACCCTCTAGTAAATGATAGAGATCGAATTGTAAGTTCTGAGAATGAATATCTCTTGCTAAACCATTAATAGATTGCGTATCTATTAATTAATATTCTTCTTATTGATTATATTTTGGATAAACAAATACTCAAATAGCAAAACTTATCGTCAAAAGAAAATAAACAATTTAAGTATTGTACAAAATTTAGAACCAGTAATTTTAAACCTGAACCGAAGTGAGGGTCGAACCACGTTAAATGGTGAACTAAAATTCAGGTTGAGTTGTAAAAAACCGGGTTGTTTGTTTTACCAAAAATCAATTTTGTCAATATCTAAACTATTAAAACTGAAGTACAAAAAGAAAATAACTCTGATTTTTCCTCAAAAATTACATATCTATGCCACTGACTTTGAACTATGTCGTTTTATATACATTTATTCCCTATCAATTATTTCGCTATTTATCAAATCGTAGTAGATGTTCTCTAACCCACAACTTTCGGAAATTTGGTTTGGAATAAAATCAAAAGTTTTGGGCTTATGATATATGATGGCCCAGATCATAGTCATAACTTATCGTATTCAAAATCAAACCGTAGAAACTTGTATCCAATTGTTTTATAACAAACCTAAACCAAAACGCAAACATAAGTTTCATAGAACATGTAATTTAATTTAGACCAAGATGAGATAATGTATCTTCACATCAATCATTTGTTAGCATTTTTTTTTGTTTCTTAGTTGAATATGAAAATCAACACTGTGTATATTAATCTAAACCAAATATGGTTAAGCAATATGATTTGCTTAAAATTACGACATCAGAATATTTAACCACAGTAAAAAAAAATCAGAAGATTTAATACATCCAAAATCGAAACAAACTTTTCCAAAAAAAATTCTACTTATACGTAATAACAATTAACTGCAGAATATATTTACTAAATATTCCTTTTCCAAAAAAAACATTAATATTTATTTTCTAATTTATACGCAGTCTCCATATCAATAAATGATATTAATTAACTAACACAATCAGCATATTCTGATTTTAAATCTTGCAAAACACGTAATTATCGTTAAAAATGTATTCTATTTTAAATATGATATCATAAATAAGAAAAGGATATTAATTAATTTCACAGACATAAATTTCGTGAAATTTTGTGTGTAACTCACAATTAACCAAATCTTTTATTCATTTTTCAAAATTAACCTACTCTTTTCAATCAAAACTATATACATAGACTCCATCTAACTCAAATCCTAAACATGTATTTTACAAAAACATTTGGAGAGTTCAAGTGACATGTTTGCATTCTTGGAAGCAACACACACCTTTCGGAGGTTATACCTTTGAGATGGTTTAGAAGATCAATGGGTAACTTTATATTTATAATGTTTCTTCTCTTTATAACATCACTTATGTTTCTCTGAATCTAATATATTTGTGTGTTTTTTTTCTAGGGGAACAACATCCACGATTCTTGCAATCCAAGTGTCATGTACAGACATTAAATCCATCATACATATAACGATGGAAAATCTCAAAGAAAAACTTTGACTGTAGTTTTTTTTTGAAACTGAACTTTGATTGTAGTTTTAAAAACGTTTTCGACAACCTTTAAGTGTTGGAGTGATAAGGTATGTGATTTAATATATACAGATGTCTTATACGCTTTATGTTTCTATGTGTTCCTTTTAAAGTTATGTGATTCCATGCGTGTGTTCTTAAATGAATTTTCACTTTTGCTATTTCCAGGTTTGACTCATTCACATGTATAAATCTGGTGGATGACACTGAAACATAATTTTATGTTGTTTTCTTAAATTGGTTTCCTTATTTTATTGGTTTCTTTAAATAATGTATTTGTTTTTAAAATCTCAATACAAAATTTAAATTTTTAAGCAAAATATTTATAATATAATAAATAAAACCAACAAGTATAGTTAAACCTCTAATATTTTTGACCAGCTAAACGAAAGCACAATAAAAGAAAAACACAATCTCATAATTTATACATTAACTAAAAACATGGAAAGACATACTAATGTCAAACATGAAAAACATATGGAACAGACATATGAAACTATAACATAATGAGTATGAAAACATATGATTACAAAGAAAATACATCCGCGCGGACGCGCGGATCAAGAGCTAGTTTTCCTTCAAGAAAAAGATTATAATAGGATTTCAAAGAAGCATAACTATTACAAGTAAATACTTTACACGTGTGCATGTTATTATTCAAAGGCTGTAACTCACAACTATAGATTTCTAAAATTCAAAGCTTTGATCTCATATTTGATTTCTACTTGGTTTTGGTCTATATAATTAAAAATTATTTCATAATTATTTCTATGAAAACTTTATTGTATGATTTAACTTAATTGTGTTTCAAAAAAGATTTAACTCAATCAAACTCGGTCGAACCATATTATCCGAAAACATTTTTGGTTTAGCCACCGATCCTGTTTAAAAACAATTACTCAAATCTCAACAAAATCCTAAACGATAAAATCTTAACTAATTATACAACCTTTAAAAATTCCTTGATAATTATCTACTTCTATTTAAGACATTTTTCCTTTTCATCAGGTTGTGCAAAAGAAAAAAAATATTAAACAAAGCAGCTCTCCTCGTAATAGTCCGCCGTGTGTTTTTTGGGGTCCCAAATAAATTGATAAAGGTATGCCATCGATTTCCCCTTTGTTGTCATGTTCTCAAATCGTCTTTATTTGATATATGTATGTGTATCTATTGACATGATTTGAAATTAGTTTTTGTAAAGAAAGATAGAACTATCTTTTGATCTACTATACATGCATGTGTGTGAAGTTATATAAAGAATTAAGAGATGTAGGTCTCTCCTGTTTATTGTTCGTATTTGGTTCTTCTTACCTTTTGAGTTCAGACTGGTCAGTGCTCGATTTATGGTGTGGAGAAATTTAGGTTATAAGTTTCTTAGACAAATTTTTCTTGTTCCTTGAATAATCCATTTTCTTTTTATTTGGGAAAAAAATGGATATATTTTCTGAAATCTCCTTTGTTCATTGACTGATGGAAATATATAGGAGTATGATTTTTGATTTAGGCTTACTAATTGCATGTTTTTAGCTTAAAGTTTCTCAGGGCCTTAATTATGACGACGGCTTTTGTTCCACTGTTTGACGGGAGTCATTATGAATGTTGGAGTTTAAAAATGAAAACGTTTTTGAAGACTATAAATCTATGGGACGTCGTGGAGACATGAACTCAGCAAGAACAGCTGCGTGAGAGTTCATGGTCATCTAATGAATTCAATGGAGAATATTATACATCATCAGCTGCTGATTACTATTCAGCATATTGGAAACAATATATGGAAGCAAAAGACGTGAACGCACTTTATTTAATCCAAACTGCATTAAGCCATGAGATTCTTCCATGGATAGCTTTTGCTACTTCGTCAAAGGAAGCATGGGAAATTTTGTTAGTGAAATCATTAGGTGGTCCTATATTTCAAGCTAGAAAGCTATCTGATCTCAAGAAAGAGTACATGGATATGAAAATGATGGATTCCGAAACGATTCCTGAATTCACTGGAAAACTAATGGAGCTTGTGTTTCGTATGAAGTCGTGTGGGTGGAAGGTTGAAGATAAAGAATTGGTGAAGAAGATTATATCCTCTTTACCTTCAAAGTTTGACAAAGTCTTGGTGGATATTGCGGAAACACTTTCGATTAGTGTCCTTATCGATTGTTTGCTTGTTCACGAATACAATATTATGAGACAGGTTCAAGAGTACTCTTTGGAAAAATCAGTTGCTGAAAGTGTTGATGTGGAAGAAAGTCTTCAAGAAGAAGCTGAAATATTATATTCTTTGAATGAGATCACTCAATGCCAAGTTGCATCCATGGAGAGACAAGGAGAAGTATTGTCGGTGGTGCAGCAGAATCAAAAAATGCTTATGCAGCTGCAAAAACAAATGGTGGCCTTAATGCAACATACACTCTGATTGGTTTGGTTTTAGTTTTGGTTTTTTCCTTTCTTTTTTTATTGTTTTGGCTTTTTTCTTTTTCTGTTTTTCTGAAAGTAATAACTATGACATGTGACTATCAGAATTGGTGAGGGTTTTATTCTTATTTAGTTGGATATTGTTTTATCTGTTTTTAGAGGTTGCTTTTTGATATAAATATTCTGCTTACGAACAAAATCTGTGACCTTATTCGCTAAACATAAAATAACCACAGAATCCGTCTCGTAACCGCAGAATATTTTTACCGCAACTCAAACAGGTTTTTTGCTTTACCTAGTGATAAGTCATAGAAATACATCCCCTTGTATGATAGCGTAAGCCGTAAATGAAACTACATCAATCTGTGGGTAGTCCATATTTATGTGGTTTCCTAAATTACTTACGCTTTTTTATACACAAATTAGTGTCCTAAAATCTGAGTGGAAAGATTACATGGGAAAATGTGTGCAACAGAACAGGTCTAATGTATATATTATAAAATTCTGAAAATCAGACCCTGTCAAAAGACGAGATAAAAACAAATTGTATCAGAGTAAACAGAAACAAAAGCCATAGTCCAGTAGGAGCGGAAAACATAAATAAAGATACTAGAAGCAAGCGAAAACTCCATTGAGGGGAGAACTTTATGCCAATTATTCATGTCCAATATGAGAAGATAGCCAAGCTGGACCATTTCTAGCAACGTACGATTGATATCTTTGATCCCTCATGACACTTGCTGCGATCAGGTTAGCAACAATGTTACACGAGCTTGATACATAACTGATTTTGACATCTCTAAATGAACATATTGTTATCACCGAGAGCATGGGAGACGACTGGAACTCTCCGAAACAGAGAAGTGGATGATCCATAGCCTTTTGACTTCACAAACCGGGAACTCAAAGATCACTTTCTTCATTTTTAGATCACGCAAAGCTTATGCCGCCTACTGTAGAGCCATTACGTTGACTTGAAAAAGCGAGTGAACATGTGAAAAGGCTCTTCTACTGTGTAATAACACTACACCTCTTTCATCACAAACTATCAAGCGCTGCTCCACCTATATTTGAGCTCCCATCCCATGAAGAATCAACATTACACTTTACAAACACGGAAGGAGGCTTCTGCAATTCTCCTGAGCTGGTGCCTGGTTTAACGACTCATACTCTGCTTTAGGTAGATTACCATGCATATTCAACCACACTGTCGCGTTTTCCATTGCTCTACGAAAAATGGCTAAAGGGTCCGTGTTGACATGCTCTTAACAGAATGCATTTCTTGCTTTCCACAACTGCCAGAGAATCCATGGAAAGGATAGGCATAGACCAGGGCCAAGCGCCGATTTTTTGCTGCACCTAATGAGATAATGCAGGTTAAGGAATACAGAGTTTTGTGACCAACCAGCAGGAGGCAGAGGAAAACCAGACTTATCCCACACTTCTTTCGCCGTTTTGCAGTTAAAAAGAACATGACAAATCGTTTCTGCATTATTGTCACAAAGAACAGGTGGGATTCACTTGAATGCCTCGCGTTTGAAGTCGAGCTTTAACTGCTAGTGCCCCTGAATTAACTCTCCACAAGAAATGCTTTAACTTTGGAGGAGCTTCTGTTTTGCAGAGGTTGCTCCACAGTTGACGTTCTAAAGGAGGCTGAGCATTGACCTGCGGATTTTCACGTTCACGCAGAGCTTTAATAAGCTTATAACCCCCCTTAGCATCGTATTTGCCATTCTTAGCCAAACCCCATATCAGTTTATCAGTTCGAGAGAGATTAGTATTTAAAACCAGCTGAACGTCTTTCTCGTCAATAAGTTCAGTCACTAAATTATGATCCCAAGAGCCTGTCTGCACATCAATCAACTCAGATACACTCAATGTGAGATCCACAATAGCGTCTCGACGGTATTTGGGAGGCCATGGAATCGGCGCAAGGAACCAATTATCCAACCACACTCTGGTTTCTTCACCATTACCAACTTCTCGAAGCAGCCCCTATTTCATCATATCCCTACCGTGGAGCTTACTCCGCCAGATAAATGAAGGTTTCGCTCCCAGGCTACACTCCAGGAAGGATGAACGACTAAAATAGCGCTGTCTGAGAAGCCTAGACAGCAGAGAGTTTGGTTCAGACCATACTCTCCAGGCTTGCTTGGCTAGCAAGGATTGATTAAACTTCTCAATATCTAGGAACCCCATAACTCCAAGTTCTTTCTCTTTACATAATTTCTGCCAAGCCACCCAAGATATCTTCTTTCTGTTATTTCCACTGCTCCACCAAAATTCGATCATAGCACTTGTAAGATTATTACATACATCCTTTGGAAGCTTGAAACACGACATTGCGTACACCAGAAGAGCCAAAAACACATATTTTAGTAGTATCTCTTTTCCTCCCTGAGAAAGAGACTTTGAAAACCAACCTTGGAGACGACCTTGCAGCTTCTCCCAAATGAAGCTTAAGAGAATAATTTGTGAACCACTAAAACATTATGGGAGACCCAAGTACCATCCTTCTCCACCTTCCTGATCAATCCCAAGGTTTTTTTTAACCTCAATTTTATTAGTTTTTGGGACTGTAGCACCGAAGATGATAGATGATTTACCATCTGCCCTGATGCATCACGTATAGATTTACCATCTGCCCTTAGACTATCGTCCGCAAATAAAAGATGATGAATGGACAGACAAGAGTATGTAAGACGAACTCCATGGATCCGACCTGCTTCCTCTGAGGAGTTCAGACAATTCACCAGAGCTTCAGCGCAAAGTATGAATAAAAATGGCGATAATGGATCACCTTGACGTAATCCTCGTTCCGGTTTGATGTAACCATGAGACTCGCCATTAAGCAGCACCAAGATAGATACTGAACTAACGCACGCCATTACCCAGCGGATCCATGTATGATTGAAACCCATTTTTCTAAGAGAACCTCCAAAAAATTCCATTGGACTCTATCGTACGCTTTAGACATGTTTGTCTTTATCACCATTCAAAAAATTCCTTTAGACTCGATCTAATGTATTTTTTGAACACGGAAAACGTCTACAGTATTTATAGATGTGCTCCAATGCAGTGAATATATATAACTGGGTCCAATTATGCCAATCAAGTCAAAATAATTCTTATAAAAATTAAGTCCTACTACTAATTTCCTGTATTAGAGACAAACTAAGTTCTACTTTTGTATATTAGGGACAAAGTTTTCATGAATAATATATAAATAATACAAGACTAGGTATTTTGTCTACACTTACGAACTTCATAATCTTACAAAAAACTTGTAAATAAATATATCATCAACTCATAAACTTTAGAACAGATTATTTTCAATTAGATATTATTTTTATATACGATAAATTTGTTTATTTGATAAAATATTTTAGTTGCGTAAATTAAACTTGAAAACATTCATATACATAAAAATATATACATGGATTTATATATATTTTAAAATTATTATGATGTAAAATATTTTGGATAACATAGTATAGAATCTTCTTAGATAATAATGTTTATCAAACTAATCAAATTCATTTTAATTTATGGATAGTTATGTATTAACAAATATAATATAGTTATTTATTAACTGTAGTAAAAACTTTAAACTCTCTAATTTCTAACATGAGACCAAACAAATATTTTTCCCATTAATATTATAAATATTTTTGAATTATTTTCCAACCTTTTCAGAAATTATCACAATGATTCATCCGAACTTATGATAAAAATAACATCA
>OVBX01002551.1:0-19837 GCA_900406325.1 Erucastrum elatum | reverse complement strand
GTATAAATTTAATTTAGTATATAGGATTTGTATAAAACGAAAGTTACTATTTTTAAAAAATATATACGAAATTTTTTAAGAAGATTANATTATTTTTCTTTATATAATAAGATAGGAAAATAGGAAAATCAATGTAAAAGGATAATTACGAAAATAATTATTTTAATATGATTGAGTAGGAAAATAGGAAAATTATCTTTAGCTTTATATAATAAAATAGGGAAATAGGAAAATCAATCTTATTATATAAATTAAATATATTGTACACATATCGCAATCTAACATATATAACTGCCATGTGTCACAATCGTGTTAATTAGTAACTTTGAAAACTAAGCTTTATATAATAAGATGAGTACTCTGGCCATTTGGATTCCGTGGATCCAGCAGAAGTCTTTTACCCTTACATACTGAGATAAAAATATTATTTTTGGTAGTGTCGTGTTGCAGTTTCATCTATCCAATCAAGATTGACTAGCCAATTTTTATCTAGTAGAATAGAACCAAAAACATATTATTTTCTATATAAACCAGATATGGTCTTGATCTAGTTACTTTTTTTAAAACGGGTTTTACTGATCAAAACTTTGATTTAAACATACGAACAGTTAGCAAAAACAGTACTCAGTCGCCAAAATCACCAACTTTCACCACCTTCTTTGTCTGTCGCATACAACAAACTTATGAGGAATTAAGGATCCATGACGTTTTCATAGCGCCAAGGAACTGTCTCTAGCTTGAGAAATTAAAAAAGAATGTAGTTGATCCAAAGGTCTAATCGTATTTTTTTACTCATAAGGGTCGTAAGTACACTTTTTGGGGTTACGATAGGGTTTAATTACTAAATGAAGGAAAACCGGTACACTTGGTTAACCTGTCAACAATTGGTTATGGGTTTGTGTGGATGGACATAACTCTTTATCTTCTTCTTCCCTCTAAATTATGTTGATGGGATTGTGGATTATGATTGATAGACTCCATTTAGTGATTGAAGATTCTTTGTGTGAAGCGGTAGGTATTATCTAGACGGTATTGTCTTTTTGCTGTTGTAGTAACTAGCAAGTTACTATATAGAATATGTTTTTGCATGGTGTTGACATGATTAGTGCGTTCGCAAGAGTGTGAAAATGACCGTTGTTAGACACATTTGCATGCATGTCCTTTTAGTTGTGGTTCAGTGTATGCCTATGATCTGAAGATGGTGTGGTTAGTGTTAAAGTCATTGCTCGGAACTCTGAGAAGAAAAAATTGCCAGCAAGTTTCACAAAAATGGTAGTTTCAATATGTAAAAGAGAAGGTTAACGTGTGTAGTTGTTATTACTTATTAGTGAAGTCATACCTTCACGGCCCTAAGTTTAAATCTGATATATATGCGATAATGAAGAAAGATTATTAACCAAGCGAGGACGGTTTAGTGGTTTTGATGGAACTTCGGTTCCAGTATGGATATGAGTTCGAATTTCACTAGCCACTGGGGAATTAACATTTTAGCATTGCCAGAGACAGGGGATCGACACATTCGACATATTGATCGATAATGTAGCATGCAAACATGTGCTATTCTGGACCAATTTCTGTGGGGGTCAGGATATTCCGTATAGTTAAAAAAAAATTATTTAAATCTGATTCCAAACGTTATTTTATAACTAGTTATATGTCTAATCCTACTCTTACATGTAACAAGTAAGAAATCCAATCTTGATCTCGACATGAGATCTATTCATCGATAAAGGTGGAACACGACGAAACGTAGAAAGTGGCAAACAAAGCTGATTATATCTAAAAAGACCATATTAGATAAACAATCCCTTGTGGTGTGTTTGCAGTCTTTTTGACCTCTTCATCATTTGAATTCTCAACCTTTTATATTTTCTTTATTGTGTATGAGAAACTGGAAATTAATGAGTTTAGAGTTTAGGGTTAAATAGCAACTTTGCACTCACGATTTCTCCCACGGCTATTTTCTTTAAGTGACATTATAATGTGGTCGACATAATATAATTTGATTTCGAAAGGCATACTTGATCACATGGTCGGAGCATGTTTCTCATATTTGAATGAGAGCTAGATGTGGATTATTTTTTATAATGGATTTCAAACATGTGTCTTTAATTTCGAACATATTTAATTTGGAATATCATAAGATATGCATGCATGCAATTTTTTTCACTGGGCTTTATGTACTTGAAGATAAGGAAAAGAAGTAAGCTATGTATATATTAGCATATATATGATAACTTCAAGTAGATGGTGGTGCGACAAATAAAACCGTCATTAGCTTCGATAATGAACCTCTAATTCCATTAATTAGAACCCACCATATACGAAATTCGTTAAAGCCAATAAAGATTTGAGTTGTGTAAGCACGCCATTAGGTTTACTTCTGTTTGTTAATCTCTTCTTTTCATCGTTTATTAATCTCTTTGTTCCACTGAGCCACTGAGGTATGTACGTTCTAGTTGTATAAGATAAATGATTTCATGGCTAATATGAAATTTCAATTTAAGGAACTTTTTTTTTCATATGAAGAACTTGGTTTCTGAATATCACTGAAGATTTATATTAGATCCTTAAGTATGTTTGTTTTGTGTTAATAATGTTTACGATAAACAACTCGTTAGTGTGACCTTTCAAAAGGATGTTTGTACCTTGCTATAAAATTGAATATAACTAAATTATTTCCATCTTATCAAATGATTTTTGGTTGACCTTCCAAAGGATGTTTTATACCTTTCTATAAATATTGTATATAACCAATTTATTTTATCTTGTTTAAAAATTTGATAGAAACATATCTGGACATATTATATATATATATATATATATATTAGTAATATCTTTCACTTTAATTAGCTTGTTGATTATTATTTTTTTGTGAGCAAACGGCTGATCTATTCTTATAGGTTGAAACCAAACCCCAGAACTACCTCGGTGGTTTCGTTGATTATTCAATGGCCGAGATAGCAACATTTTTTGATGAGATAGCAACATTGCAGAGTTGGATTTATTCATTTGGTTTTCTCTCGACGAAAGAAGCATTAAATATAGACCAGTGTGTTATGTAAGTGTTATAGTTATATAATGTCAAATGAAAAATATAAATAGAGCAGATCCTATATTGAAAACTAAGGTTAGCAAGAGCATATCGAATGCTTCTCACAGTTTGAAACGTGTAATCTGGACAATAAATCTGGTAAACCATAAATATTTGTAACTGTAAATATTTGAAACAGCAATTAATTTTTTTTAAAAAACAAAGCAAGGGCAGAGTCGTCATTTTACACCATGTGAGGTGCTCAAAGTTCAGTTGGTGGTAAAAAACATTCAAAATTGTCGGATTAAAAAAATTATAATAACAGAGATCCTTTTTATTGAGTTCAAAGATAAAGAAAGAAAATAAAACAAAGGCTCAAAAACAAACAGCAGTTTCCTTTTTAATCTTGTGAAGCAGAGAAAAAGCTCCAGCTGCCTGCTTCTTCTTCACTCTGCACTTTTCTCAAGCAGCCTCACCATTGTTACTTGGGGATTTAAACTCCATACACCCCTTTTACACTCCCAGGGCATTTTCGTCTATACTCCCATTGTCTGAAGTTCACTGAATCAGATAACTTTCTTCTGTGTCTGAGATCTCTCTATCTCTTAAAGAAAATTCATTCTTCTCTGAGAATCTGAAGTTTTGGCTTTCCTTTTGCTGTTGAGCATCTAACTTTTGCAAGGTATTTCAAAAATTTCTGCACTTTTTTGTGTGTGTGTGTTTCTCATTCTGTGTATTTCTGCTTTACTGGAGAGATAAAGTTTGTATCTTTCTTCTGATTGGTTTCTGTCTCAAGATTTGAGCTAACTTAGTTTATTTTTGTCAGTTTTGATAAATTAGATTGGTTAAAGGTTTCTTTCTTGGTCCTCTAGTAAGAAAGCTGTGAAATTTCAAACAGAAGCCTTAGATTTTTGAGTTTTGCTTATTGTTTACTCTGATGTCAGTCTCTTTAATAATCTTCTTCTCAGGATTTTTTCTCCTTGTTATAATGAAATGTATGCATGAGATCTTTGGATAAGACTCTAGTTTATTCAGAGATTGGCCCCAAACTGATTTAGGATTTTGTAAAACAGTGACTGAAGCTCGAGAGAAAGAAAGCAGTTCGGTCTATGTCCTATAGTATGGTCCCCGCCATTATGTTAATCAAAAAACTAGATCAGGTCTTTTTGGAGTGGGGTTCTTCTTCAAAAAGCTTGATGGAAAAACCATGAATGGGATTGTCTTCTTTATAATTGAATAGTTTCATCATGAGCTTAATAGCTTCCTTCTTTATTTCTTGCAGCAACAATGTCCCAAAAGCTGTCTCCATCCATGCAGTCTCTTAAATCTTTGCCGGCAGACTACAGATTTGATGATGAAAATTCGAGTATTCCAAGAAAAGGCGGCTTAAGGAATGGTGTTAGTGGTCAAGCTGATACTGCAGCTGGAGATAGTGAGGATTCACCATATAGCGGGCACGGTGTGTCCCTTGAAGAGCAGTCTTTAACTGATGATGTGGAGCCTGGTGCTGCTACAATGCCCTTTCCTCAGAGTGATGAACGCAGGTGGAGTGATACTAGTGCATATGCTCGGAAGAAGGTGAGTTTCTAGATAAGCTGACAACAAACTTATGTATATGGAATGAGATTTTGACAGTTTTTGACTATAGATACTGCAATCTTGGGTTCAACTTCCAAATGGTAACTGGGAGCTTGGGAAGATACTGTCTACTTCAGGAGAGGAGTCTGTTGTTTCTTTGCCAGAGGGGAAAGTAAGTGACCATTTGTATTCCTAAGATAGGCATGAGTTAATAATATTTCAAGTGTTTAATTCCACACTGATTTTAGCAGGTTATTAAAGTTATATCAGAGACTCTAGTACCTGCAAATCCTGATATTCTTGATGGAGTGGATGATCTAATGCAACTTAGTTACTTGAATGAGCCATCAGTGTTGTACAATCTCAACTATAGGTACAACCAAGACATGATATATGTAAGTCTTTCCTGTGAATCTGTTATCATATATGTTCCACCATTTTACTATTGCGTTTTCGAACCTGTTTCCTTTTATGGTGGTAGACAAAAGCAGGGCCAGTTTTGGTGGCTGTGAATCCTTTCAAGGAGGTTCCTTTGTACGGAAATCGATACATAGAAGCATACAGGAAGAGATCAGATGACAGTCCTCATGTGTATGCCATTGCAGATACAGCAATTCGTGAGATGATACGCGGTGGGATCATGCTTCTTTGTTTGCTAGTTGTAGAACTTTAACATTGCAATTCTTATGAGCCTTAAAAAGCTTTTCAGATCTCACGCCGTTTTATCTTTTCTAATACAGATGAAGTTAACCAATCTATCATTATCAGGTTAGTAAAATGTCCTCTTTTATTTGTTGAATTAAGTAGTGCTTGTGGTGTATTCTTAACACAAGATTCTCTTTCTCGTACAGCGGCGAGAGTGGAGCAGGGAAAACTGAGACAGCTAAGATAGCTATGCAATACTTGGCTGCTCTTGGAGGTGGAAGCGGGATCGAATACGAGATACTTAAGACTAATCCCATCTTGGAAGCATTTGGAAATGCAAAAACACTGAGAAATGATAACTCTAGTCGTTTTGTAAGGCCTTCATCATTGTGCTTTCTTATACGTTTTGATTCTATAGTGTCTGACAAAATACTGTTTTGATATTATAATTTACAGGGGAAGCTGATAGAGATACATTTTAGTGAAAGCGGAAAGATATCGGGTGCTCAAGTTCAAACCTGTAAGTGTAAACAATCATACTGCTTCAAGTTGTTTGTTCATTTTCCTTTACAAAGCTAACTTAACTTCATTCTTTTGCATGTTCTTCAAAATTTGCAGTTTTACTAGAAAAGGTAACTTCTTTTAAGATGATTTCCCTTACTTGATATCTTTCCTTTCTGAAATGGTCTATTGACATTTTTTTTATCCGTTGCCACAATTTTAACAGTCTAGAGTGGTCCAGTGTGCTGAAGGGGAAAGGTCATACCATATATTTTACCAACTTTGTGCTGGGGCTTCACCTGCACTTAGGGGTAAGGTTTGGAAAAATGAACAAAGAATCTTATAAAGGAGACTTTTAAAACCTTCTGACCTCATTGTTGATCGCCTGTAAACTGTTGTTGGATTAAATTTCATGTATTCCTTATTGACTTTTTGTGCTTAATACATATTTGGTTGCATCTTCCATATATAAAATTGTGTCAACTATCTGTTGCTGAGTTAAGTGTAGTAACTGGTGAATACTTATTTATTTTTCATTTTTCCTCCATTCCACATTTATACACAGAGAAGCTAAACTTAACAAGCGCACAAGAGTATAAATATTTGGGACAGAGTAATTGTTATTCAATCAATGGAGTTGATGATGCTGAACGTTTTCATAGTGTTAAGGTAATTCTCTCTTTCACTAAGATACTTTCTTATTCCTCTTCTCTACTCATTTCAGACTTTTGTTTCTCTCTATCTCGATTGTTTTAAAAACTCTTTGCTGTTACAGGAAGCTCTGGACATTGTTCATGTTAGTGAAGAAGATCAAGAAAGTGTGTTTGCAATGCTTGCTGCAGTATTATGGCTGGGGAATGTTTCCTTCACTGTTATTGACAATGAAAACCATGTTGAGCCTGTAGCAGATGAAAGTAAGCCTGTTCAGTCTCTCACTTTCTGATGCCTACTTTATTTGAAAAAAAATGTTTCTCTTTACTCTTGGGTCTTGGTGCTGGAAGTATGAGCGTTTGTTGCTTAATTAGTATGTATCATCTCATCTGGCAGGAGACTTAACTACGTGCTGTATTGGTTATTTTCAGGTTTGTCAACTGTGGCTAAATTAATTGGGTGCAACATCAATGAGCTTACGCTAAGTTTATCAAAACGTAACATGAGAGTTGGAAAAGATACCATTGTGCAGAAGCTAACACTACCGCAGGTACGTTTTAACGAGAACTCTAGCATTTTCTTGTGTATAAACAAAGTTGAACTGGGTTTGTACAGTCAATATACAGAGGCAATATAGTAGAATAACAGGTATATGTCTGCATACTTTACTGCCTATATTGCATTTGCGTTACGAGTATCCATGCGGCACATTTATTTTTGAAACAATGCTTTCAATCTTCTTTGGCATAAAGTCACAGTAGATACCCATCCGAAGATAATGCGTTGCTCAGTTTTAGCATCGCAATAATTAATGCGTTTCTTTTACTTGACATTTTTCTCTCTGCTGATATGCTTTCAGGCCATTGATGCAAGAGATGCCTTAGCAAAATCAATCTATTCGTGCCTGTTTGACTGGTTGGTTGAACAGATCAATAAGTCTCTTGCAGTGGGGAAGAGGCGAACTGGCAGATCCATCAGCATTCTTGATATCTATGGCTTCGAATCATTTGATGTATGCTTCTGTCCTGTCCTTGAAAAAGTTACAGTTGCAATCTGACATCATTAGACCTTAAGTTTGCATTTCCATCTTTAAAGAACTCTAAATTCGTGTGCAGAAAAATAGCTTTGAGCAGTTCTGTATAAATTATGCAAATGAGAGATTGCAGCAGCACTTTAACCGTCATCTATTCAAGCTGGAGCAAGAGGTAAAGTATCCCCTTCCTGATTGAACTATACAGGTTTTTTTTTACATAAACTTTACAGGTTTATGTAGTAAATCTACTAGGTAGTGCATTCACATAGCACATAGCTATAGAAGCTCAGTTTGCTCCAGCTAAAGGTGTTAATATTTCTTTCTATTGTTTCAGGAATATATTCAAGATGGTATTGACTGGACAAGGGTTGATTTTGAGGACAACCAAGATTGTCTTAGTCTCTTTGAAAAGGTAGATAGTAAGAAGCCAGGAAGCTAGATGGACACCATAATAATATAACAGAGTTCAACTTTTAATACACTAGAAGACCATAGTTTAATTGGAGAAATTCTTACTTTTAGCCTGAGACATGTCTTTTAAGCAGTTAAGTGTCAATATCTGTGCAGAAACCATTGGGGCTGCTTTCTCTTTTGGACGAGGAATCAACATTTCCGAATGGCACAGATTTGACACTTGCAAACAAGCTAAAACAGCATCTACACTCTAATTCATGCTTCAGAGGAGCTCGAGAGAAGCTTTTCACAGTTGTGCATTATGCAGGAGAGGTAATAGCTCTTGAAACATCAGTGCAAGGGCATTCTAGAAGATAAAAACTCGATAGCAAGTATGAATCTAGTCTTGGTCGTGAATACTTCTTGATAGCTGGTTTTGTTCCGAATCAGGTTACATATGAGACGACAGGATTTCTAGAGAAGAACAGAGACTTGTTGCATTTGGACTCTATTCAACTACTGTCCTCCTGCTCCTGCCACCTTCCTCAAGCGTTTGCTTCTAGCATGCTGATGCAATCTGAAAAACCTGTTGTTGGTCCTTTGTACAAAGCAGGTGGTGCTGATTCCCAGCGGTTGAGTGTAGCTACCAAATTTAAGGTAGTTTGTTTTGGCCTCAAACGCAAAGATCATATGATCTGCATAGATGAAGATTACCAGTTTTTGCCTTTCTCACAACGAACATTCGATGCCTCTTTCTTATCCTCTATGATAATTGATTATTAAATGTCTTTTTTGTCCAGGGCCAACTATTCCAATTGATGCAACGTTTAGGGAACACTACCCCACATTTCATTCGCTGCGTCAAGCCAAATAACGTTCAGTCTCCAGGGTTGTATGAGCAAGGACTTGTCTTGCAGCAGCTAAGATGCTGTGGGGTCCTAGAAGTGGTTCGAATCTCACGGTCTGGATTTCCTACAAGAGTGTCTCATCAGAAATTTGCCAGAAGGTGACAACGTCATTCATCAGTTAGCAGTTATGCTTACATTCTTTTCTTTCTTAAGTTGTAACCATTTTGGTTTTTAAATAATCATACTGCAGGTATGGTTTCCTTCTGGTGGAGAACATTGCTGATAAAGACCCTCTAAGTGTCTCAGTTGCGATTCTCCATCAGTTTAATATCTTGCCGGAGATGTATCAAGTTGGCTACACAAAATTATTTTTCAGAACTGGCCAGGTATAATAGCTAGTCGGCTTGATGTCAAAGACTTTATTTTAGAAAGAGGTATGAAGAATAGTCTCGACTCTCATGTGCATTGCAGATTGGGGTTCTTGAAGATACAAGGAACCGTACACTCCATGGCATTTTACGTGTCCAGAGCTCTTTTAGAGGATACCAAGCACGTTGTCACCTGAAGGAGCTTAAAATGGGAATATCTATTCTTCAGTCATGTATAACTCTCTTGTCTCAGTGCCTTTTTGCATCTTAATCTCATTGTAATGGATATAATTTAGGCTTAACATGAGATATGGCTTCTTTCCCATCTCTTTTTCAACAGTTGTTCGTGGAGAGAAAGTAAGGAAAGAGTTTGCCGAGCTACGAAGGAAGCACAGGGCTGCTGCTACTATACAAAAACAAGTTAAAAGCAAGATTGCTAGGAAACAGTACAAGAGTATAACCGATGCATCGGTTTTGATACAATCAGGTGGAGGGTTTGTTGTACTTTCTAGATGTTGTACTATCTCAAGCTGATTGACACCGAGTTACTGTAATATTCTTGCAGCGATTCGTGGTTGCTTGGTTAGAAGATGCTCAGGAGATCTTAGATGGCTAAAATCTGTAGGCACTAAGGTACTAATAGGACTCTATTCACATTCATATCATCTCACAGTATCTATTATGTTCTGTAATCTCATTGGCGTGTTCTGCTTTTGCTTATAAACGCGCAGCCAAACGAGTCAGGCGAGGTATTAGTGAAGGCATCTGTACTCTCCGACCTTCAACGCAGGGTACTTAAATCCGAAGCGGCACTGCGTGAGAAAGAAGAGGAGAACGACATTCTTCAGCAGAGGCTTCAACAGTACGAGAACAGGTGGTCAGAGTACGAGACAAAGATGAAATCAATGGAAGAGATCTGGCAGAAGCAGATGCGGTCATTGCAATCTAGCCTCTCCATAGCAAAGAAAAGCCTAGCGGTCGAGGACTCGGCCAGAAACTCAGATGCATCGGTCAATGCAAGCGACGCAGCAACGGATTGGGATTCGAGCAGTAATCAGTTCAAGAGCCAAACGAGCAACGGAGGAAGGCCGAGACAACAACAACCTATGAGTGCTGGTCTTAGTGTGATTGGACGGTTGGCTGAGGAGTTTGAACAGAGAGCTCAGGTGTTTGGTGATGATGCGAAGTTCTTGGTGGAAGTGAAGTCTGGACAGGTGGAAGCGAACTTGAACCCGGAGAGAGAGTTGAGGAGGCTGAAACAGATGTTTGAGACGTGGAAGAAGGATTATGGAGGGAGATTGAGGGAAACGAAGATGATACTGAGCAAGCTTGGGAGTGAAGAGAGCAGTGGTTCGATGGAGAAGGTGAAGAGGAAGTGGTGGGGAAGGAGGAATAGCACCAGGTATTGATTGAAGTGAAGACTATTCTTACAGAGTTACAGGCAAACATTGGTCGTTTGCTGTTTAAGGATTTGGCGGGTTTATTGTTTTTTTTTTTCTGGTAATGTAAGTAGTTAATGATATTTGCTATTCGAGTGATGGATCATACAATTGATAACTTAAGTTTGTAAATTACTTCTTTTGTAGGTTTAATATAATATCCAAAGCTAAGTTTGTGCTTTTTATTTGCTTAAGCAACGGTTAAAGAAACTTCTTGCACACTTAGTCGTGTAATAAGCAAAAGATTAACATACAGTAAAAACTCTATAAATTAATAATGTTTAATTATGATATTTAATTAATTTATATAGCTATTAAATTACAAAAAATCATTTTTAGATTTTTTTTACTTTTGAATGAATATTTTTATTTACAAAATAAATAATAGTCAATTATACATTTATACCATATACATTAATTAAATTTTAGAAATTAAACTTTTATATTGTATTATTATATTATTTGGTGTATATTTTTATGTCTCACAGAATTTAAATTTGATTTTAGATATAGTTTTACTAAATATTATCAAATATATTAAAATTTTAAGAAAAATATAAACAATTACATGGTAAATATAAAACCAATAATATAATGTTTAATTCATACTTGTATAAAATGTAAATATAGATAGATTTTTAATTTATGATTTTAGTGAGACCATTTATTTACATATAAAAAATATAATTTTTTATTATCAATTTGTATCAAAATTTTGAACCGGCATAACTCGAGATCGAAAAAACTTTATTAATTTATAGTGTTTATTAATTTAATGAATATTAATTTATTGTCTTTCTACTGTAGTTAATTTAAAATCTCGAATTAGAACTTAAGTGTTCTTGTATTTTGTAGTACAGTATATATTAAGTGAATAAATTTTTATTGTTTTCACAATTTTGGAGAATATGTAATGTTTCTCCTCGATGGAAAATAATAATGCAAAATATATACAGAATACTGGAACAGAGCATTGAGGATTTAGTTCTTTTTGTGTAACTGCAGTCTTCAACAAGATAATGTCAATTCGGTTTTTGCATTAGTTGAATGATTTCGAGGTTGATTGTTTTGGGTTTTTAGATTAGTTTTTGGATTTTTTTTTTCAAAAAAAAACCATTTTTACATCCAATCAAGATTTTGAAAAAAATGAAAATGTAGGGAAACTAGGAGGTTGATTGTTTGTGGTTTCTAAAACAGTTTTTGGTTTTTGTTTTTCTAAAATCTATTTTTTTACCAATCAAGTTTCTTAGAAAATAGATTTCCTATATTTTAGGAAACCCAGATTTTGAAAATAATTACTACTTCTTCACAAAAACCAAAATCCACATTTTCTTGGTTTTTTCTTCCATGTAACGTGAGTTTTTCGTTTCTTCTTCTTTTTTTTTTGTTTCAATATTCTTATATTAATGCATTAATATATGAACTATCTTACATATATTAAACTGATTAGGATTAGCTTAAAAAAACTGATTAAATCATTATTACATTAAACAATCTTACATACACTAAACAATATGTGTACTGTTTACATGAATAAAAATAATTTATCAGAGATCACAAATACAATAGGAAAAATATCTTTATTTTTATTTATTAAACTTTGAAGATTTATTTAGATAAATTATTTAATAATATTTTAACTAATATTTTAACATATAATTTAATTATTGAAATATAATTAAATTTGTTATAAATTTATAAGTACTATATATTTATTGCACTATATGTTATGTTTTTATATTTTAGAACTACAGCGAGTGATATTTAAATTACATAAGTAATACACTTATCATAGTGTCAGAATATATTTAATTTTGTTTGGTTTGTTTAAATAAAGGATAATATATATAATTTTATAAAAAATAATAACTTAAATATAGTCAAAATCCAAAAACTAAATATAAATCATCATTCAAATTTTTCAAAATCCAAAATCTACAACAAAATAAAATTGTATATATAAGAACAAGGTTTTTATACTTGTGTATTAAAAGAAGTTACTATTTAATTTATTGTTAGAAATTATTTACACAGAAAATAAATAACCATATAAATGTTTGGTTAAACTAATTTTATTATTTAATTTTATACGTATTTTTATGATAATGTTTTAAATTTAATTACTTTAAAATAAATATTTCATTATTCATAATATTTTTTATTTCAAAACAAAAACTAAAAACTAAAATCTAAAACAACCATTCAATTTTTTCAAAAAGCCAAAATCTACTGCAGAATCAAAATCTAAAAATCAAAAACCAAAATCTAAAATCCAAAAGCCAGAAACCAAAATCTAAAAACTATTAAAACAATCATCACCTAGTTTTTGGAAATAACTGAGTTCTTAACATAAAAACCAAAAACCAGATTTTCATTGGTTTTTTCTAATCTCACGTCGGTTTTTCATTTAAAAAAAATAATAATTATACTTATGCTTTTATATAAGAAAAAAATAAAGAAGATAGTTACTATATACAAATAAGATTTATTAAGAAACATTTGCTTACTATTGGTTACTTTCATTTAAAATTTATGGTATATTTTTCGTAACTTCTTATTTTGTTTAAAAACAAGAAATTAACTTATAATTTAACTTATCTTACAAAAATAACAGACCAAAATTATTAATCAAATTTTGAAAAACCAGAAAGATAATAAATTTTAAATTCATAATTCAAAATATATTTATAAGTTTATTCAGTTTCCCGAAATTTTAAAAATACATTTAAATTTTATTTAGTATGTTTGAATAAGAAACTACCTGTTAATTGTATACTGTTTGATATGTGTGAAATTATTTAGTGAATTGAAAATGTAACTACTGATATTTTTATAATATTTGAATCAAAGAACATTTAAAAGATAACTATTTTAATATTGTTTAAATTTTAATACTGTATTGCATGTACTGTGATATATATGAATTGTGTTTCATCTATTTAGTTTGCATTATTTTCTCTTTTAAATTGCATTATATTATTTTATAGTATTTTATTAAATAAATAAATTGAAATTTTAAGTGGTAATAAAATATATTATTATTAATTTTTATTTCAACTTCAAAAAATATAGGAAAATTAAAAACTAAAAAAAAAATCATCTGAAGATTTTTTAGAAAGTAAAACTACAGCAAAAAAAATTAAAGAAGTATGTTAATAATTTTTAAAACAGAAACCAAAAGCTAAAAACTAAAATCATCATTCATATTTTTTCAATAACTAAAATCTACTGCAAAAAAAAAGCCTAAAACTAAAACCAAAATCTAGAAACTAAAAAACAAAAGCCAAAAACCAGAAACCAAAATCTAAAAACTATCTAAACAATCATCTATCAAACCAAAACGTAACTCAAAGATTAAGAACTCAAGAACTTAGACTCAAAAAAAAAATTATTGCTTTAGAATACTAATTCAAAGATAGATTAGTTTTTGAGTTATTGCTTTATCTTCTCGTAAACTATTTAATAGTTATCTATCTATAAAAAATGAGTTTAAGTTCTTGAGTTCTTAGTTCATATTAGCATCTCTTTATAGATAGATTATTTGTTCCTAATCCTATTGGATAATACATCCAGATAACTCTTAAATAGACTAATATTATTTTTTTCTTTTGGAATTCTAGATTAGATTTTGGTTTTTGTTTTTCTAAAATCTACTTTTTACCCAATCAAGATTTTGGAAAGTTAGATTCCCTAGTTTTTTGGGGAAACAAATTTTTTTTTTTTTTTTTTTTTTTTTTTTTTTTTTTAAAAAAAAACTGCATTTATTTATTTAACAGAAAAAGACAAGAAACGTACGAAACAACGAAACCAAAAAAAACGGACCAAAATTAACAACTCCAGCTTCAACTAACCAAAACGCTCCATCCAAGTACCCATAAGTGTTATGTCTGTTCTTCTTGAGTTGTTTTCTCGAGACAGAGGGTCGAGTCTTGCCAGAAGCACTTGCTTCATTTCTGCTATCACTGAGTGAGGTGGGCGAAAAACTTGATTGTGGATGCGAGCATTCCTTTCTTTCCAAATGTGATACACTGCTGCTTGGAACGCAAGCTTCACTATCAGCTTAACAAACTCATCCGATGCCGGGTTTCTTAGCCATCTAAGTCCATCTTCAAACAACACAGGCGGAGCTACTCTTAATCTGGAACAGAAGAAAAGCCATACCTCAGCGCTGAAAGGGCACTCGAAGAACAAGTGTTGTCTTGTTTCATCTGCAGTATTGCATAAAATACAACTCGCTGAAACCTGCAGACCCCAAGCTCTTAGACGATCTCTGGTTCCCATACGATTTCTAGCCACGACCCAAGTGATAAACTCTTTTACTATTCTACACGTAGAAACCAAAATCCACATTTTGTGGATTTCTTCATTGATTACGTGCACTTTTTTTTCTATTAGCAAGTTAGTTATTTTTCATATCTATTATATTAAAAGAGAAGTCATGACTTCTCATTCATGTGTGATTTTTTATAAAATGGACTATCTATTAGAGTTGGTCACATTACACTTTTATTTATCATTAATCTTCATATTAAATAGAATACATTACATTATTCAATCAATAATAACCTTAATATTATATAAAACACTATAACTTCCCAATATTTTAGGGATTTCACAACAATATATTAAATCTAACTTATATTTAAATCATATATATATTAAAAATTCGAAAAAAATCTGTTTAATTTTTTTTAACAGAACTTAATTTTCAAAAATTATATGAAAATACTTTTACTAATTTCGTGATTAGTTTTGAAATATTACTATAAACTAATATATTCAGTTAACATTTACAAAATGAAAAATAAATATTTGATCTTTTTTATCAATCATATAATTAAAAAATCATATTAAAAGAAAATTATTATGTTGATCTAAATATTTTAATAATATATTAATTTTTCAAAAAATGCATGTAAATATTTCACTAATTTTGTAATTAGCAATGAAATATTATTATGCAATAAATATATATATATATATATATATATATATACACAGTTAGTATTTATAAAATTTAAAATAACACTTCTATCATACACTTATCTATTTTTATAATCATAATTAATCATGTTAAAATAAAATTATTATATTGAACTACATGATAAAGTTATATTAAATTGATATATTATAAATTTTATTTTCATACATCTAAAATATTTATGTTAAAAATTAATATAATGACAGAGTACAATACATTTATTAAAACAATATATCTTAGATTTTTGTATATACACTAATATATTATGTAAAATGAAGAAATTTAAAGATATTACTAAAATGAAATCCAGTTTTAAAAGGACGGGTAAAAATTTGACATAATTTAAATACAAAATAATTATCAAATATGTATTTTTCATGTACATATTAATTTGTTTAATAACTAATAACAAATACAATAATATAAATATATAATAAAAAGAAATAAATAGATGTGATGGTTTTAAACATTTTACAACATGTAACTATAAATTATTATAACTGAAATATTTAAAAATATGATTACAATTAAATAATGATCCAAATGAATATATATATATATACATATAAATTAAATGTTTAATTAATTTTTTTATAATATTAATATATGAAGATATCAGTTTAGTTTTTTTAACTTTTATTTGAAATATTATATTGTAAATGATAATATTTTACCAAGTTTTATTTCTATTTATTTATTCAATAATAAAATATTAATCTAACAAATAAAAAAAAAAGAAGAAACAAACACATGTGAAAGTTTGAAACAATTTTTTTTTGATGAAAACAAGTATACACTAACATTTTTATGTTTGAAAAACATTATATTTACATATCTCATATATGTGATTACTATATATATATATATATATATATATATAACTATAAACGAAAACAAACATCCGCACGGTTGTGCGGGTTCAAAACTAGTATAACATTATTTGAAGTCTTCAACCATTTATAAAACAAACAAAAACTCACACAAAATAATTTTCATTACAAATCAAGTTACCGGAGTTCTGTTTATGTAAGTAAATTTCATAATTTTTAATCAATATTTTGTATCATAAATATAATAACAAGTTTTATTAAGTTTGTTAGTTATAAGTATTATATATATTTTTTGTTACACTGTAATTTAATTTTGTAAACTGTATAAAATTCAGCTATTAAGCTTTATTTTATAATCCTTGAACAACATAAATTTTATACAGTTTAAAAAACATAGAAATATCTATTTAATATGTTTAAATAATAAACTAACTGCTAATTATGTAGTACTATTTAGTATGTGTAGAATTAAATAGTACTTTAAAAACGAACTAATATTTTTTTCTTGGTAATATTTGAATTATCAAAGATTTTTAAAATATAACTAATTTTATTTTCAAAGTAATTTTCATTACAAATCAAAAAAAATTATTATTTTTTCAGAAACTAAAAACTTAAAACCAAAAAACAAAAACCAAAATCACCAATCATTAATATAAAAGCTAAAATCTACTGCAAAATCAAAAAAGATTAAAATCCAAAATCTAAAAACTAAAATCTAAAAGCCAAAATCCAAAATCTAAAATCTAAAAACCATCCAAACAATCATCACCTAATATTCTTAATTTCCACAATTCGGTGGTATTATGTCTTTTACTTGAACCTCAAGTTTTCTTATTCTTCAAGCTTAAATCATAATTTTTCTTAAACTTGAAATCTCATTTCTCTAAATCTTTCATATAAATGAAGTCTCTCATTTTTTGAAACTTGAATTTTTCTGACGCTTTATTTAAGATATCCACCCTTTTCTTATCTTCTGGAACATGTTCAACTTCAATTTATACTTTCTCCACACTTTCTCTTATGAAGTGATATCTAGAATCCGTATATATGTATCACAGGTCTTAATTAAAACAAAAAAAGGAATTTGTTGATAATTTTTTAAATTGTGTATTTAGTTAGAATCCATATTAACGTGCGTCATATATAATAAAGGGAAAATTTGGAAAAATACACTCTAACAAGAATAAAATTTGAAAACTACACCCTTAATTAAAATTTTGGAAAATACACTTATATATACATAAATAACTTCATTACCCATTTTCTATTTCTATTATATTGGTTTTAAAATGATTTAGAAAATCGTTAGAGAAGAGATAAGAATGAAATTTGAATCTTTTGATTTTGATCCGATAATATCTACATGATTTCTTTTTTTTAGTAATGTCTTGAATTATTTTACTGTTTTGAAAAAATAAAGGAACGCGTCGTCTTCGTCTTCTCGTCTCCTTCCTCTCGAAAGAGTTTAACTTGAAGGGGAAAACTCTCTGGCTGGATGATTCTTTGTTACGGAAAGAACATATATCTTGGATACTAAATCCAGAGTTTAAATATAACAAAAATAGGACTTAAGCTGTTCCAGAGGACGATATAGTTGTTTATGTTTCTAATGAAGATGATCCTAAGAACTGGCATGTTCAGGTGTTCCGTTCTATCGACTCAGGATCTCTGAAAGGATTTCCAAAACAGATGAGGCTGCGGCCCTGATTAGTAGATCAACTTATTTGCTATTATTACAAATGTTACTTCACAAACACGTTTGTTCAATAATTTTTTTACGAAGTTTTCCAAAATTTATTGATTTACAGCAGCGTTGATAAAAGCATCCAGACTGCATACATCCAGATAATCAGATCTGCTCAGCATTTCATAGATATCGAGAACCAGTATTTTTATTGATTCTTCTTATGATTGGCCTGATTATAATGACGCAGGTACGTGTCTTGATCTTGAGAAAAATTCTTAATTAGACTAGGAACTAAAATGCGTAGGGTATAGTCTAAAATGTTTTCAATTGTATGTGCACCTGATTATTGGTTCTTCTTGGTTGAGTAGGAACTGACAATCTTATTCATATGGAGTTGGCACTAAAAATTACTAGTAAAATTAGAGCTAAAGGAAGATTTGCTGTCTATGTCGTCATACCAATGTGGACTGAAGGCGACCCAAAGTAGGGACCTATGCAAGAAATTTTATATTGCCCGTAAGACTTTTAGTTGACTGTAAGACCTGGCCAGATTTGCTAAAAAATATCTTTATGTTTAGAACCAAACTATATGCAGATGATGTAGTATTATGTTATAGCAAAAGAGCTGAAGTCGGTGCAGTCAAATGTGTATCCTCTAGATTACCTTAACTTTTACTGCCTTGGTAAACGAGAGAAACTTCCACTTCCAGATGATATGCCATCCACCAGTGGCAGTGCGGTATAACATTTAATGACTAATATTAAGAACAGCTTCATGCAATGATATTATATCACACATACTTCTCAGTACGTAGTAATCAGCGGAACAAGTTTTTTTACAATGTTTGCATTTTCAGGTACCTGATTCTTATAACTTCCAGTATTTCATGATATATGTGCATGCAAAGGGGATGATAGTAGATGGTGACTATGTAGTTATGGGATCTGCTAATATCAACCAAAGATTTATGGCCAGCACGAAAGATACCGAGATAGCCATGGTTGCATATCAACCCCATCATACATGGGCTAACAAGGGAGAACACTTTCAAGGGAGATGAAATTTAGCGACCAATTTTTAACAACGTAACTTGTTATTGTTTATATAAATTGTAGAAATTAAAATAAAAGAAAATATGTATAAACTTCATGACAAAGTCAAAACAAATCATAAAATTCACATGTTTATCTTTGTTATTATAAAATTTAAATGATAAAATAACATATTTATTTCAACATACATATTTATCTTAAACAAAATAATTTAATGATATTATTTTTATTAATTACAAATTTATATATTAATTTCGAATTAATATCTTAATTATTAAAATATCTAGGGTAAAAAAATCAATTCATAATTAAGGAAGTGTATTTTTCAAAAACTAAAATAGAAAATGCAGTTATCAAATTTCAAATCCTAAATAGGGTATTTTGCAAATTATCTCTATAATAAAACTCAAGAAGATTTGCATCCTCCAAAAAACGATTTTTACTGAAACACTTCTGTTATACAATTTGTTTTGATTTTATCTTCCTTAAAATCAACCGTTGATGTTGGTTTTGATTAGTAATTATAGTATCCACTTTCTTCTCATTTATGTAAAACATATCTAGAGAATGTACATTCTTCTCACAAAAAGTGGTTGTGTCAAATCGCCTAAAGAGTCGCAACTAGAAAGACTAAGAGCAAGCGCAACGCCGGTTCATGCGCGGATCGTGGGCTCGGGGTCTTAGGCCCATTTGATTTTTAAAATGAAAAAATCGCATGAAAAGTGATGATCAGGGCCTTGGCGATGAACCCGTCTCTCGCGGTTTTTACCACGTGTCGCGTCCCCGTTGGTGA
>OVBX01002550.1:0-18867 GCA_900406325.1 Erucastrum elatum | reverse complement strand
GTTCCTCATCAGCCCTATAATCTCCTCAGGAACCTAATCAAAAGCAACGAATCCAGTTAAACTAATCACACTTCGCATAACCTAAAATATCATCTAGCTACTATAGTATTTTTGTTGGTTTTATCTAATATAGTAACTTCTTTTTACTAAACAATAGTAACTTGAGAACCAAGATATAGACATATTTGTATCTTGCAGTCCGCTGTCCGCATAACCTAAAGCAGCATATACTATATTTTTCTTGGCTATATCTGCTAGAGTAACTTGAGAAGCAAGAAATACAACTATTCATATCTTGCAACCCCAGTTGCTTCAGTATCACCCGTAATACGTATATAAACCTAGACATAGACAGATACATGCGTACATACCCCAAAAGCTGATTTGAGAATTGTCTCATCAAAACCAAACAAGAGATCTGTGACACTTGAGTACGCACCAAAGCAAGGATCCTGCATCCACGGAAGACTCCACAAATAAGAACGATATATATTACAATATAAAAATAGTAAGAAAACGAAAAAAGAGGTATATCATACATGTAAACATTCCTGGCTGTTGGGAAAGATAGCGTAAATCCTAAGTTTTGTTCCAAGGAAGATATCCACCGGTTTGCTCTGTAAGTAGAAAACTGTACCGGGACGTAGCCTGTAAACGTCTCCTAGTCTTATCTCAGTACTTGTCGCTTCCTGCTCGACCCAATTCAGAATCCCACTTCCTATACAATCACAAAACCAGTTTCTAACAAAATGCGAACCAAACCGCAAAAACTGATCCGTAAATCAAACAAAATCAAATAAACCGATTTTGATCCTTTCTTTAACCAGCGTTAACCAAACCAAAATAAAATTGGACTAATAGTTTACCCTTTTTATTTTTGCCATATATTTGAATTTTGTATATAAAATGATGTTGTTTGTAACGGGTTACAAAGGTCAGTAGCATCTAGGCTTATTGTCTTTTTGCCAAACTTACCGTTATTTTCATGAAAACAAATAGATCATACTTTGCAAAAAACCGAAGTCTAACCGACGAGGGAAAACGAACCGAGATTAAACCATCTCAACCCATAGTCTGATAGTCATGGAATAGACCAAATACTAGAAGCAAAATCAAGGGGTAAAAACCAAATCATGCAGCGGAGCCTGACAACTTACTAAAACTTTAATTTAAATTTGAAACAGTTTATAGATACGTACCAGAGTCGACAAAGAAGACCATGTCGGAATGAAGAAGAAGAGGGAGCAAAAGCGCGTTCGGTTCTAGCGTTATGGAATGTATTTTGTAAGGCCCCATCCCGCCGCATCCATCGCCTATTTGAACGGTTGAGATCTCTCCGAACTTGGTCGAGAAGATTGGTTGCCATTGATCTTTCTTGACCAGAAGAGGCGCTGAAAACCCACAACATGACGGTACAGCGGCGACGTCGTCGTTTTCTTCCGACTCATCAGGCTCATCAAACTTAGCTGACTTAGCCGACGACCCAGTGCAAAGCAATAAGAGAAAGAGTGACAATACCGTAAATCTAATCATCTTTGTGTTTCTTTTAAATTTTGTGTGATATTCAATGCAAAACATATATTTGATCGTATAATATAAGGAAGCGGGAGAGAGAGACTATAGTTCACAATCACTACGTGTCTTAAGTGTTTGGACACGTGCTTGAGTGCATGGTTCTTTGATATAACAATATAAATTACCCCGCTATAATACATTGAAGAATCGGGCTGATAAGAACCGTTGGTGATAATGTATTAAATATATGAACAAAAGAGATGCATAGTTTGTATCGCAAGACCAATAATGTGCATGGGTTTGAAATTGTATTTTTGTCTTTGAAGTTGTGTTACCATGCATGAGTTCATGTGGTGTCATATGCGATTTTATCGTCTAACGCTTTTGATGTTTCCGCCTGCCTAATTCTCTTATCGTTTTTCCAATTCATCAGACACCTAACAAGACGTAATAGTATGATGTCGTCAACGTCAACTTTCTTCAGTTAGCTCTTCTGAATTAAGCACTATTGATGTCTAAACAAGATAAAGAAAACAAGTTTTTTTAAAAAAAAAAAAACAAGATTGATGTATATTCTGATTTCTGACGCTGTATAAGAAAAGAAGCGTATGTTAATGTATTTTAAAGATGTTTGAACTTGCGTATCTCTAAGATAAATGACAAAGTTACCAACAAATACTAATTTACTATGATGTTTGGAGTTACGTATCCATAAGATTAATGACAAATTACCAACATATACGAATACAATGATACTACCATTTATACGATACTGACATATGCATAGGGGATTCTTATTTGTTCTAAGAGTTGTATGGACATGATTAACATATGTTTTGTGGCGAATAAATGCTTTAACTTATCGGTTGATAATTTACTTAAACCAATGGGAGACGTGAGAAAAATATATTCGATGTAGTGATGTTGAGAACGTACATGGCTCTTGAGTGTGTATGAGTAATTGTTGGTTCGTGGACAACAATCTTTTATATCATAAGAGCAACATTATCGGGTGGGACAAATATTGAGTCCTTATATTTTTTTATTAATATTATTAGTTAACGACAATGGTTTGGGACTTTAATTAAATTTTATAGATTATTGCTAGGACTTATTTTGTCTCTTAATTGAACAAATTATTTATTTTGAGCAATGGTTTGGGACATTCTCCTTGTTCACTTGCATACAATACATTCTCCTTGTTCACTTGCACACAATACATTCATATCTTGCATACATTACAGAGTATATCAGCAGTCATACATTACAGAGTTCATAACTTGCATACATTATAAAGTTAAAACAGTGAAATAACCCCATAGCCATAACCAAATGTCATCGCAGCACACAGGCATGTGTAAAAGTCCTCATCTCTCATTTTATAAATCGGGATAAACTCCTGCAAAACCCAAGCAAGTTCCTTGTTAGAAACACAAAGAATATCAGAATTCAAGAACACATGTACAGTGTATGAATACAGACATGAAACATCAAAGACAAAAGGAGATTGTTAAAACCCAACTTTAATTAACTTTGCAGACTATGAGCATGATTCAAGGCAAAAACACAAAGAGATTGTAATGCAAGAATCTACGTTCTAACCTTAGTTGACTAACAGTAAAAGTTAGAATCTTTGCCAAGAGTAACCAAAACCCATCAAAGTTAATGGCCACTAACTTAAGAGTGAACGATCAATACAACTAGGAAGTGCAGGAGATAAGAGTAGGATCGAATCAAAGCCAACTTTATAACCATGATCAATGGACCGACTCGTATGAAACCAACGAAGGCCAATGCAGCAAGAAAAGATAACAGAGCAAGCTTTGGCCCAGAAACTGAAAAACGACGACGTCCAACCTCCTCTTGACTCAGCTTCACATAACGGAATCATATCATCGGCGAATCTAACTAACAACAAGTAACCAGTACCTATAAACTGGGAATCCAACAATAACAATAACAACTTAATTAAATCAAACACCAACCATTTCATCACAAACGGTTTGATTCAGAGGCGGTTAATCTACCGATAATATCATCACAACAACAATCAACGAAACGAAGATGCATGCGGAAGAGGTAGATCAAAAATAACAACGACATCCTCCACATCTCAAAACGGAAGAGGCACACATACCTTTTAGATTGAAATCTACGGATAATCCATGGATGTCGCGGCGGGAAACAACGGATCGGTCTAGCCTGAGCAAAATAACCCATATGATTTCGATTTCGAGATGAAATCGAAGGAGAGAGCACTCTCTCCAATTTTCACCTTCGATGGAGCTTCGGGAGAACCTTGAATAGGGTTTGGAAAACCAAATGTCGAGTTTGCTCTACACGACTTCGACGAGCAATCACACGCTGCCAGGTGTGTTAAGGACAATCACAGGACCAGCAACAAAACATCTTAATTAAGGTCCGTTTACTTCCGTTATCAATCTTTTTGATTTATTTTTCGGCCCATATCTGCTAAGGACGCTGGCTTAGGACTGCGATAATGATGGTCTAAGAGCATGTTTATCGGTACAATCCCTTAGTGGGTACTTAGTGAATTTTAAATATTAAAATTGAGTTGGGGTCAAAAAGAAAATAACCAAACTATGAGGACTGGATGTACAAAATAACCAAAAGTGGCCATTGATGTTTCACGAGTATGTCGAATGCGACGGCGAACTTGATTCCAACAAAGAGCAGCACGACGGAGATGAACTGACGACGCCGAAACTGAGGTGGAGGAGAACTGACGACGGCGATGATTCAGGATTTGTGCGGTGGAGGAGAGCTGAGACGTTGGGGATTGATGATTGGAGCATCTGAGAAGGGAAAAACAACCAAACATGTCTTCAATCTCGAGATGCAGAGCGATTTCATGGCGTTGAGGAGTCGTCAAGATGTCGAGGTTTCATCACCAAGAAAAGAGAGAGGAAAAAGGAAAGATGGCACTGTTCCTCCAGTCAATCTGATTGTGCCACGTACCCATAAGCAACGTGCCTTCGAGACTCTAATTAGGCGACGTACTTTGCTCAGTTGTCTATTTTTCTTTTATTTTAATTGCTATTTTAGTTAAACAACCCCCTAAGCGACGCCCGATAAACATGCTCTAATAGCTTTGAATATGAATTTATACGAAATGATATAACAGCCACTCGATTCTCGCATGGCTCTCGATTCTAACGTTACAATTTTTATCTTATTCTACTTAATAATTGAAAAAGTGTTTATCTGTCGTGGGTCATTCTCGTATGTCCACTTCGAAGCTGAAAACAACCATTATAATTTATAATAGCGGGTCTCATATTGCGCACCATCAGATCCGTATATATAACTAGTAACTTTTTAAACAGCGAGTTTAAAATCTCGTTGGGAATCTAGTTTTACAAATGGCAGTTTAAGAATTTGGTAGAAAACTCAGTAAAAAATAGAGTCAATTGGCTTGAAATCCAAAAAGAATGGCTAAATTAACAAACTGTCCATGATGGGACAAGTTTAATGACTAAAAACTAAAGTGCCATTGGGTGGAATTTAGGGCATGGAATTAATTAATTATGGGATAAGTTGTGTACAGGACATGTAATTTCCCTAAAAAATAAGCCATACCGTAACTTTTTAAACGGCTGGTTTAAAACCCTGTTGGGAATCTAGTTGTACAGGCAGTTTAAAAAATTAGTTGAAAACTCAGTAAATAAATAAAGATTAACAGAGTTATTAGTGTGCAATGAGAATTAAAATGCCTCAAAATTAAGTAAATTCAGTTATTGATGGGCGATGATAAATTTAAGGTGGAAAAGGAATAAGAAGATGAAAAAACATGCAAGTGGACTGCGGAAGGATCAAAGGACCAATTTTAATTATATCTCACTCCAGCTTTTTACCCCTGTAAGGTAACTGAGAAAGAAAATAAAACAATTACTCCTTCCATTTTAGATTAAATGTAGTTGTACCATAAAATTTTATTACAAAATAAGTGTTGCTATATTTTGATAATTTTTGATTAGTTTTTTTTTTGCTTTTAGTTAAACTAAGATAAACAATTAATGCTATACAATTCTAATAGTCAAATAAAAATGAATGTGAACATTTAATTAGCTTTTTTAATTTGTGTGAAAAAATTTACAACGAAAACAAATTTAAAGGTTTAAAAAAAAAAACTAATTAAAAGCAGAAGGAATGTTGTTTTTTTTTCTTTGAACTACAAGGAATGTTGTTTTAGAAGCTAGCTTAGATGACAACTATGAGTTCAGCTTTACTGACCATCATTACTTGCACGGAAAATTGCACGTATACGCACACGTATATGCACGGAAAATCGTAACACCCACATAGTATATACTAATATTCCACATGAGCAAATGTGTCAGTGTGGTCCGAACTAATTATAATCTACTCTAAAATTACCAACATGATACCAATATACAAGACCTAGTGTTTATGTTTGCCGATAACTTGGAAGAGTTGTCAACACTGAATGTATTGTAGTCGAATAGACTCTGTCCCCATATATATTAAAACTCCAGCGAGACGTTTACATTTTATAGAAAGACTAAGTTGAACTATAATCCGAAATTTACGTTGTTCGGCTTGCTTAACGAATACTCTTTTCGTTTCAAATTATTTGTCGTTTTAGAGAAAAAATTTCGTTTCAAAATAAGTATCGTTTTTGGTTTTCAATGCAAAATTTATTGATAATATTTTATAATCTATTTTTTTATTGGATGAAATATGGTTAGATATATTGGTAACAATATGTTTATTTTGAAAATATGTAAAATTAAATGTTTTCTTAATCCATATGCATAAACTTAGAACGACGAGTAATTTGTATTTACCACTAAGCCTAGATACAGTGTGGAAATGAATGGATTGTTTGGTGACTCGTTTGGAGGATCAACATGTCTACATCACTCTATATAAAAATATTATATGATCTACCTACATATGTCATGGAGCAAGATGTATATAATAGTTTGTACATAACAGACAAAACTCACTAGAAATGAAAACATTATTTAATGATTCATAAGTCACCCATAGAATAAAAATATATTTGTATAAGTTAAGGAATAAAATAAATAAATAGATTCTGCTACTAATTATACGAGTGTAAGGCTAGCAATTAATTAGGAAAAATAGAGTTTGCCTATATATTAATTAAAAGATTTAAAGTTTTCAGCAAAGGAGAAAAGGACTGATACAAGTGTAGATCCACCACATATACGATTCATTAAGAACTTTTTTTTTTGTAAAAATGATTAATTAAGAACTTAAGGGTAAGTATCTTGGGATTAAATTTTGCATATATATAAAAGTTAGTTACGCCGGATCAGTCTTAGTCTAGTGGCTAAGTGGCACTTAAAGCATTTGACTTCATCTTCAAGAGTTTTTGGATGTGAGATTTTCTCAAGTAAAAAAAAAAAAGAATTACGAGCAATGGCACATATATAAGAGAAGGAAAGAACTTTTTGATCACAACCTCCGTGAATATAATAGGTAAAATAAGAATTAAATTTGAAGATGACTACTGACTTCATGATGTAAATGTGAATTGGGAAAATAATGTTCAAAAACAAAACAAAAATAGGATAAATATTAGTAAATAATAATAGTAAAGGCGAGTGGAGGGGGTGTAACAAATATCGGGGTAAAAGAGTAGTGGAGAGGAAAATAAAGGAAATATAGAGAAAATCACATATTCACATGGGAAGGGGAAGACATGGGGATTGTGAGTTATATTACCATGTCTTTTACTTCCCATTTTAACTGTCTCAAGCTTACCTTTCTTTTGTAGTTATGATGTGGAGTGTATATATCATTATATCCGTTTAATTTATTTTTAAATCTGTAATTCACTCCAGATTTAATAAATACTGATATTTCTTATTTGTGTAAATTATGCTTATCAGGATCTATTTAGATTATAATGAAACAGAACATATATCTTGCCCAAATTCTAATTTTATAAGACAAACAAAAAAAGTAAGATACCGTAAGATACCGTTCATTATTTATTTGTGGACTTATTAAAAGAATGAATTGGGTGGTGTGTTGGAGCTGAGACATGGAAATTAAAGGGTTTATTAACGTCAAGTAAAAGATTATTTTTCAAAAATGTACAAGTTAAGCAAACACTGCGGATATGCTAATTAACAATCCTACCTCGAATTCAGTATAACATATCGAGGCCACTTACACTGCCTCGTTTGTTAATTAAGAACCCTTTTTAAACGATAATATGAAAAGATGAAGAGAGGCAAAACAAATTGGAAGAAAAAAAAAGAGAGGAGGGGCTCTTGTGAGTGAGGAAAGGGCAAAAGAGATGAAAGACAGAAAAACAAAGGTCATTTCACAATCTTCTTTTGCCTTTCTTCCATCACACAAATCATACTTTTAACCTTTCTTGCCTCCAATTTGTACACATTGATCAAATTGTCATATGGAATTTGCTTTTTATCATTTATGTGGTGTATAGAAATCTTTTTTTTTAAACATGTGGTGTATTGAAATCAGTTAAACACAATATTATAGTCTAATTTTGTTGTCTTACTAGCCCAAAACCTAAAAGTTTTTGGACCAAGCTTATAGTTTTCTATTTGATTTTACGATATATTTATCATATATTTAGATTTTCCAAGGCCTAACAGTCATAAGTTTTGTTGTTGTTGTTTTGTTTCACTAAAACGAAAAGGCAGATTTTGAAAAGATACTTCAGTGACCTAAAAGCCCATGGCTTCATTCCCTTAGATAGAATCAATTTCTTAAGAAAGAAAGCTAATTAGAGCAGTCATAGTCTTTGACAAGTTATTATCTGTTCTTGTCCCTTTCACTGACTCACTGACACTAGCATGACATAACTAAGCATATAGAACCACTTTCTGTATATGGAAACATATAATCAGAAAATTACAACATAAATCTATGGAAACAAACAATAATACATCAAGCTTCACTACTCTTAGCTATATTAGAATAAGCAGATGCCTAATGGTAAACACATAGAACCAGTTTATACCTAATGAAATAGATGACGAAGAAAATTACATCAGTAAATATGGAAATATAACTTTACCCCTAGCTTTGCAACTCTTAGAATAAACAAACGCCTTATGGTAACCACTTCTTGTTGCAACCGAATTGGTCTTTTGATTAACTTCTCTAATCAAGAGAACATATACGAGTTGATACTTGTTGTCTTAAGCCATAAAATAAGAACAAGAAAGTCTAATGCCACCTAGTTAAACTCGTCTCAATTCCAGTGTCAATGTGTCATCCTCATTCTTTCTTCCGAGCTTTTGGTGCCTCTACTATGACTAAAACACTCCCACTTGATTCGTTAACTCTCAAGTCTCATCAACTCATCTTGAATCTGAAGCTTGCGTTGTCCTAGCAAATGGTGTGAATACAATCTCACAATATTTGATTATGGCAGTCAGCGACTCAGCAGTTTTAATAGATGGGCCTAAAATGGGCCTTGGGCCAAAACTTTTAAATATTTTTCGTTAAAGGGATTCTAAATAGCGGCCATGAGATCAGAGTTTGTTTCCGGCTACGATTCGTCTGTAATCGAAACCCTCGGAGAAGTTTTCACACAATGTCCGGCGAGGAAGACGCCACCGTGAGGGAGCCACTAGATCTGATTCGCCTGAGTCTCGACGAGAGAATCTATGTCAAGCTCCGCTCAGACCGCGAACTTCGCGGCAAGCTTCACGTACGGGTTTTCACCTTTATAAAGTTCCATTTTTTTTTAGCTAAATCCCTTTGAGTTATGGCGATTAGATGTAATTTTGAATTCTGGGTCGTAATGCTTTGTTGGAGTGAAGCTCAAAGTTTGTAACTTTAAGTTGATTTTGCTTTGTTTTGTTTTTGTTGGGGGGCAGGCGTTTGATCAGCATTTGAACATGATTCTGGGTGATGTTGAAGAAGTTATCACAACTGTAGAAATTGATGACGAGACCTACGAAGAGATTGTCAGGGTACGCTTCTTTCTTTTCTTGTTTAACTCAAATAGGATTTTGTGTTAAAATTGTATGTTTATCTCAGTTTAAGGATATGATGTTACATTCAAGTCTCTTCTTATGATGTTACATTCAAGTTTAGTACATTTACTTTGATGATTTAATTGAGACGCTTAACAAAAATGAAGATTACTGAATTAGCTGTTGCTGTAACTGCATTTCCAGTAATAAAGTCTCTTCTAAGCTTTTCTTAGTGTGTTCAGACTCCTCGTGCTAGTGTCTGATCTGGTTAGGATAAGTGGCTGGTTAGGATAAGTGGGTTTTGTCACTCTCTGTAATTTGTTTTTGGTTATTACTGTTGTGATTGCAGACGATCAAGCGCAACATTCAGTATCTGTTTGTAAGAGGAGATGGAGTGATATTGGTGTCTCCACCTCTGAGGACAACTTGAGTTTAGCAACTCTAATCTGAAGTTTTCAACTTTAGGAAGACTTTTTTTAAAACAATGTGTCGTCCTCTATATGAAGGAAGGCCTTTGTGTCTGGCTAGTGGTGTGTATTTTATTCAGTCGCTTGTTGTTTAAAAACTCGGAAAACATCTTTGTTACTTTGATTCACAATTACGTTCGGATGTTTATAGCTACTTTTCAGTCCTTTGATATTCTTACAACCCAAATGTTCTTACAAAATACAGGCAAGTTCTAGATCTTCTTTGTAAGTCTCTCTATTCACTTCTTTTCGTATGTCATCTCTGGGGAATCAGTTTCCAGTTAACATCACCAAACATCAAAGATTTTTCAAATAATATTGTGATATGGTTTCGGTTTATCTACTTTTAAGAAATTTTACTAGAAGCATTTGGGTTTTATAATGCCACGTGCAAGTAAAAATATATGAAAATTTCAACTATACAAAGATCAAGTTTTGAGAAAGAAAATACTTTACTTGGTTTAAATTGTTTTCCTGATTCATCCTATGACATATACATACTTAATTTCTATCTCGACATACTCAAAACTAAATACCAAGTAACTAAATACTCAAAACTTAATTTCTATCTCGACATCATCTTCCCTGCTTTCTGACTGAATCATTCAGAGAAGATTCTGAGAGAGGTTAAAGAGAGACAAAAGAGTAATTTGGTTTTTCGTTTTTTTTTTGTTTTCTTTCTCCCTTGAAAATGCTGAATAGTTGGTTAATGAAACACTCATGCTGACAAAATTACAGGGAAACACAAGAGGTTGAGTTTTGAGCCATATGAATATCATCCCTTGTTGATGTCTTTTTTCTCCGTACTTATTACCATTTGTTTTGTCGTTGAAGCCATAATAATATCGAGTTTTGTTTTTAAGAAAACCAGTAACAAAACCCACACAATATGTAGACAGATTAATATACTATAAGTTTTACGTAATATAATTTTAGTTTTTAATCTAATTTTTTTATTTGAATCTTTTTTGTATCAGGCAGGAAAATATTTCTATGTTTTGGGGGAATGTATCAGCTAAAAGCAAGCTGCTGCTCCTTTTATGGAGATATGAAAAGCATGGATGAAAAAAATTGTGTAGTCTTAGAGCACCTCCAATGGGGGTTCTACCCATTGGAGGTTTTAAAGTTGTATATGTGTGTAGGTATGTGTATGTAGATCCCACACCTGCCTAGACATATACAACTTTAGAACCTCCAATGGGTAGAACCCCCATTGGAGGTGCTACTATATACAAATTTTTTCATCCATGCTTTTCATATATCCATATGACAACAATCATAAAGTAACTCTCTTTTCTTACTTTATAAATGATGTCGACATCATCGATATGTTTTTTTTTGGGTAAAAGACATCATCGATATGTGTTCTGTTATGAATGATCGATCTATTGAACTCTGGTCCATTGCTTTACTGTATCTATATTACTATGATCCATTATTTTTCGAAACATATTTGTGTATATATCACACCGCCCTTTATTATAGATCACTTCACTACCAAAGACTAATATCATCAGAACGGTTATTCTTACATTAAATTCCATGTTAACATAAACGCTTGCGTTATTATTACGTACAGAAACCTTCTATCAAAGTTGCCGGAAATAAAAGTCACCGTCACCGTTCATCGTAATAATTTACAATATCCACCGTAACACAGGTTTCTCAGACATAATGATCACCAAATCTAAATTTTACATCATTAATAAAACTAAAACATACTCACGTTTCATGGTTTCCAATGTTTCACTGTAACATCGCATACCATATAAAGATCTCCTTGAAAGATTATTCACGAACCATTCAAAGTCCATATAACCCAATAAGCTTAGTTAACCCGAAGGTAACAGCCATAGCTAACCACCCTCCAAACAAAACCCTAACCGAAGACCTAACCGCTGGTGCCTTCCCTAACGCCGCTCCTAACCACCCAAAAGCCACAAGCGCCACCGTAACCGCCGTCACAACCGCAATGATCCTCACTCTATACTCCTTCACAAACGCAGCCGCCAAAAGCGGCACAATCGCACCCACGGAAAACGCAAGGGCAGACGCAGCTGCTGCTTGTAGTGGACTAGGAAGCTTCTCTTTCTCTACTTCCACACTCTCTCTCTCCATCTGAGCTACCTCTATGTCGTACTGAGAGTAAACGGAGACGAACTCTCCAATCGCCATACTACAAGCTCCGGCCACCATTCCGGCGAATCCCGAGAGAATCATAGCCTTGACGTCGTGTTTCACGGCGCCAACTCCCATCATCAACGAGGCGGTGGATACTAGACCGTCGTTGGCTCCTAGCACGGCTGCACGTAGCCATTGAGCTCGTTTGGAGTAGTCAAACGTTGTTGTTGATTCCTTCTCTATGTCCATGTTCGTGTTATCATGACCTTGATCCATTTTTTTTCAATATTTTTGCTTGTGTGTTTTGTTTTTGTTTTGAGAGCCGTGTAAGTGTGGAGAACACACGCCTATGCTCATTCTATTTATGGAGATTTTTGGAGTTTACTTTTAGCCTTGGTGGAGACAATATGTGGAGCCCACTAAATGTTTTTTGTTGTTGGTTCTAGTTTATGATATTGGAAAGAAAAATAGAAGAGCGGCAATTATAAACATGTTGTGTTTTGGGATTAATCTAATAACCTGAGACATTGAGTTTTCTTCTTCTTCTTTTAATTATATTTCATCTTGATCGTGTAGATTAGATATATCTTAACATAAGGCTTTTTTTGTAGAAAAGCGTAAGGTAAGTTATGGTCCCTAACTATGCAAAATTCGATAAGCGGATTAGCTGCAGTGAGTGGCATACGTTTTTGCTCGTTGATAAATAATTAGAAGATCTTTAACAAAAAAAATAAATAATTAGAAGACTAATCATTTTTAATATGAAGTCGTTCGGTCGTATTCAAGAAACTGAGAGCATTATACTAACAAAAATTATCAGGAATTCGTAGAGAGGAGCAAAACTTAAAATTGCAAATAAAATAAAATGGGAAGCCATAAAGAAAGGTGATGCATGTGAAAACCACATTAAATGTTTTCTCACCATTTTTGCATAGTTAAGATAGAAATCTGCAGTGAGGCCAAAAGAGACAGTTGCAAAAGAAGCTGTTGTGTCTTCTTCATAATCAAAGGCATGCATGTCTTCTAGGGAAAGAAGAACATACTTAAATAAAGGAAAAATAAATTTTCAACTTTATCCATTATTACTATACGCAATATTAGTTAATCCATTTATGTTGAGCATATTTATTTAATAAAGTTTATCCGTTACTGACTTTTAAAATTATTATCATGGTAGTGACTAGTGAAGTACACCAACTAGATGAACCCATCAGGTAAGTATTTGTTGAGATAATATAGTGTATGTAGTAAAGAATGTCAGCATATAAAGATTATAATTCTCTCATCTTTTATCTTAATCGAACGGAACTTTTGTTAGCGTTTTCAAATCAGTTTTTTTTTGCTCGGGTTAAAATTAATTGATTCTTTCTCTTTAGTTTCTCATTTCTTTTTTGGTAGGTTTTATACCTTTTCTTGATAAAGAAACGAACCAAAAAAAGAAGAAAAGGAAGGGAACATGAGTAGCTAATCAGTCATTCTGTTTCTATTCATTTAGTTTTAGATTTTAGTAATGTTTGACAAAAGTTATCAATAATCGTAGATTTTTAGTAGTGTTTGGCCAAAAGTTATAAAAATTGAATGGATTTATCATAATATTATATATTGAATAGAAATGGTTTATTCTGGGACATGTTTTTTTTTTCATTTGAAGTTTCAGAATTAGAAACTATATAATCTATTTCAAATTCAACCATAAATAATATACAAGAAGTTAATTATACCGTTAATTTGCATTTGTTTTAGTTTAAACAAGTTACAATAGAAGCTTTAAGAAACTAACAAAATGTATCAATATATAATACCACTATATGCACAGAAATTTTGGAAAAAAATATCATCGTTACGTATAGAACTAGCTAGCCCTTAGTTACTAATGAAAATCCATATTATATCGAATATAAAATAGTAAAATCCAACTTTTAAATAATCAAATACGAATCAGATGTTTATTCACGAAACCAATTCTTAGATCCCCTGAAGATCACAATGAGCAATTATATACATTTGAAAGTGAGAAAAACCTATAACAAATAGATAGCGAACATATGTAAGCAGGGTTTCGTTATATGTAAAGTATTAAAGGAAATGGATTGATGAATTGGAAAGCACATCAAAGATTAGAGGTAGATAAATAGTGGAAAGAGGTTGATCAATAAAGATAAGAGGAAGAGTGTGGTTTCCACACGAAGAGCACCATCCTTCACCATCATCACCCACGCATCACCACACTTTTACATACACCACCACTTGATTCATATCATATTAATGTTTTTGTAGAACATATCATATCGTATTAATGCAGTCTCTAACTAATTAAAACTATATTTATTAATTTACAAATTTTTAAAACTATATATATACACTATTTATCACGCAATGAACATGCATACTTAGAGCAACATTATCGCTAGGACTTAATTTTAAGTCCTTAGCATATTTTATGGTTATTTTGAAGCTAAGAAATAAAAGTTAGGACAATATCAAAACTCAAGTTTATTGGTAGGACTTTTTCATGATTCTTAATAAATTAATGATTTTATAAAAAGACAATACAATAGAACATTACAACATTATATCTTTGACATGGAGTTTTGAGGTATTAAAAGAACTAGCCTGATCAGAATCCAAATTCCAGATCTAACGTACCTCACAAAGAACTGAAAGCATGTCAAGTGGATTGCATGCTTCCACAAACCGATCAACGATTTCCTCAACTAACTCTACACATCTGCTTGATAGGCCTGAAAACTTGGAAATAACTTTTGGCAATGCAAATGACAGAGCATCTATCACGTCCTGTTACACAATTGAGGTTGGATGAAAATCCATAAAGTTTAATTCAAAGCTAGTCAATGAAATATATTTGGCTGTCAAAAGAGATGAAAGAAAAAGGTACCTGATTCATCAGAGGAGATGATAAAAATTTCAAAATTTCATCTAAAACTTGGATAACTTCATTCAAAGTTACATCATTCTCTTGATCCTCGTCTCTGGCATTCGAAGTTGCATCATTCTCATGTTCACCATCACTAGCATTGGAAGCTACGTTCTATGACAAAGAATTCAGACAGTCTACAAGCTCTGACACCAAGCTTTCCAAGTCCTGAGATTCTCCAGCCTCAACTGACTGCAAATCACACAAAGATACAATACTTTGAAAAGAAAAAAGTTTGAAAATTTACTCTAGCAAATACTTAGTAGAAAATCATACTCTTGAACTCAGAGACATGGACTCATCAAGCTATTAATTACAATTCAAGAAAAGAGATCAAAACTCATCATCTCTATTCAAAAATATATATTTGATCATCATGACCTCATCGAAGAACAAGCTCACTCCCATAAAATTCCACAAGTATAACAGAAAAGTTGGTTTCATCTGAACTACACAGACCTCCGTTCAGGAGGAAACTGAGCCCATGTCCTAATTTGAATCACAAAATCAAACCAAAAAGCTCAAAAGGGGTAGTAAGTACCAGATCAATGACGGAAACAATTGTGTATAAGACAGTGACAAACTGATTATCATTCAGCTTGGATTCATTCTCTTCTGGATTTGAACTCCTTTGGGAAATCAGCGGCAGCGAGGATGATGGCGTGATTGATGATCCCGAAATATCAGAATCTCCTCGCTGGAAATAGTCTCTCCAATCATCCAAAGAGTCTGGTGATTGAAAATACAGGAAGACAAACAGAGAGATCTACGAGAGAGAGAGAGGAGAAAAGAAGACACGTGGTAGGGAAGAACCGTGTGGTTTATTCCTTAATTAAAAGACGTTTGTTAAGATAATTTCCATTTTTCATTTATTTTTAATCCTAGTCAGCACTAAGGACGTCTTAGAAGACGCCGATAATCATGGTCTTACTCGCCTTCGTACATATACTCACGTTGTCACAACGACTGACGTTGCTCAAGTTTTGAAACTAGATATTAATAGATACTTTTAAGAACTAAAAAAAAAGATATTTAAGAACTTGGATTATATTATCCGTGGAACACCGTAGACATACGAGATCCTAGATTTTTTTTCATGCGAAGCATTTATGTTTATATATACATATATAAAAACTTTATTTTATTGAGTAAGAACTTTCTGTTACTTTTCAAAAAAAAAAACTAATAATAACTTGTTGTTAACACATTTTACAGAATCTTTTTAGACAAAACAAATGATGAGAGAACACAACCGAACATGATAAGTAGCAGGAGAACATAGCGATAGAGGTGTTAAAAAGAAACATAGCAATGTGATGACTCATGAATTCGTATCCAACAGTTTTTTTTTTCCTGTTGAAATGTTAAATTTATTTATAGAAATTTTGAATGTTAATTATTGTAATATAAGGTATAGAATTGTTTGACGAGGGTAAGCTAAAGCTAGGATTGTGTTTTTCATCTCACCTATAAAATAGATGTTAATCTACATATTAAAATATATACATGCATACTGGTTTATATATATCAAAAAGCTTACACTTAAGATGTATATAAGCTGAAAGAAATGACGAATATTGGATTTCTCACAAATAAATTAGGGTTGTTATTAGAAAGGAAAAATGAATGAATATCTAGTTATCAGGAGAATAAATTAATCAAAGCGAAAATATTCTCATTATAAGCATGATTATATGAAATTCTATTACCGTAATTATAAAAATTCACAGTTTTTTTTTCTATTGCACATTTGTAAAAATTAACTATGTATATATATATATTATTTTTCTTTTGCTAAAAATTAACTATATTGTTACCGTACTTAACTATATTTTTAATGAGAAATCAACTATATTGCCGTACGTGCAACCTGTGTGTGTGATAGTATTATCATCTGACTGATTAAAAGTTTTAACTTTATTTTTCTTTCCAAATTATAACTAAATAATAGGAAGAAGAATCCGATATGGAACAAAACCAGTGGATGTTCAAGATTTGACGGTTCATGCTCTCCATTTCAAGGCTTTATAGTTTATACAATTATACTATGTACCGAATACTGTACGTGTCTCTTTTTGTGTTCAATATAAAGAAAAAAAAAATATTCTCTTATCGTATGCATGTTATTCAAATAAAATCAATTAAAAAAGGAAGAAAAATCCTAACTAAGTAACCATCCATATAAATAGTTTTTTTTGTATGACGTGCTCAAATTTCTATTTTCAAAAAAAAAATCCTAACTAAGAGAAAAACTTTCGCAAAAATAAAAGAAAATCCCAGCAGAAAATGATTTATTTATATTTACTTCTGGAGGTCCAACATGATTAGAAGATGAATCACAACAAGCTCAGCCCAGCCTCTGATTTCTTGTCGTTTGAGACGTGTAACAGTTTTTATGGGCCAATAAATCAGATAGAGACCGAATTAGAGTGGGTTTCAAATTCAATACATAGGCTCATTTCTCCGATTGGAAGATGTCAAATATTTCATCTACTGAAGATTGTTTTGTGTTAACTTGATAAGTTGTGTTTAAGTGCCACAATAACGTTTTATCTAATTGTGTTCTCATTTGGCTAGACATTGACCTGGGCCTAGACCCGTAAGTCGTTAGCTCATACATTTAGACACGTACGAAAATCAGGATTTATAGAAATCAGATATCAAAAACATTCGGAAGGTGATTTTATATTACCATGTTCTTCTTGAGAATCTTAGATATTTTAACTAAATAATTAAACAGAAACACTGGCTTAGATCGGCTTACGGATAACAGTGTATAGCAGGATGGACAAATGTTATTACACATTTTTTTGTGCAACGTTAACCGAGTGTTATGTTTTTTCTTTTGGTCAAACCGAGTGTTGTGCTAGTGCTAGGTTGCATAGAAACTCGGATGAAAGTATGTATGTTTCGAAAACGTTGCGTATGTTTCGAAAACGTTGCGTAATCAAAATCTTTTGGAAACTTATGAAAACTTACTATAAACACTTTTTTTGAAAATTTCATTTTGGAAATTCAATAGAAATTTGCGTTTCCACTTTAGAAACTTGTCATTTTGTTTTGAAAACGTGAAAAAATATATTTGAAAGTGAATTTTGTAACATGTATATTTATTTAAAACTAAGCTACTTAATACTTAAGTATTAGATATCTACTATTTTAAAATTTTAATATGATTTTGATATATAAATGCTACTTGTTTTATTTTCGTATACTTAACATCTCCTATATACTAATCCTGGAACATTACAACATGTTTTGTAGCTACGTGTCATCACTAGGATGATTCTTATAAATCTTTAGGAAAATAAGTTGGTCTATATAAATATATATTATACTTTTTATTAAACTAATTATCACACTGATTAGTAGTCTTAAATTCTTTTTTAAATAAAAAGCATGTAAGTTTATTTTCTTAAATAAAAGTTACAAAATTACCTAATATGATTAACGTATATATACAATTAATGATTACAAATCATACATATTTGATAAAAAAATATCTCTTACCTTTTTTGTTTAATTTTATATTATTAAAAGAAATTAAAAATCACATTAGGCATATATTAAAAAATAGATTTTTTCATATATGTTATATTTGAATTTTTAAAACGTCTATAATTATGAAAAATGATAGACGTCCCACATTAAAAAATTTGTGATCAATGGTTTATTTGTTTTTTCATTCAAGCAAGATACAACTGATCACAAATCATATGAATATGAAATCTCAGTATATATATATCATTTAAATTAAATTATCAAATATATAAAAATATAAATATGTTAATATTGAAATTTTCATTGAAAAATTATTGAGATCTTAATATTATATATATATATATATATATATATA
>OVBX01002548.1:0-19848 GCA_900406325.1 Erucastrum elatum | reverse complement strand
TGAATAGAGGGCATAGGAGACTTCCTAGACCCATAAGAGATTATGAGATGAGATATAAGGGTATTGAAGCCATTGTTCCGATCTCGGCGGTGCCTTTAGGGTTTTTGTTGGATAGAGAGTGGAAATGAGAGTGATGGATGGACTCAGTTCCGGTTTTCTGTGAACCGGGAATTAGAAAATGCGATTTTCAAGACCGGATTGTTAGGGGGGGACGGTTTATTAACTTTCGGTAATAAAGTGACAAGACAAGCTTTAAACCACATCATTACTGTACTGAGACTTTAGAAAACTAAAATCCTACGTTTTTGAGAGGTCAGAGACTCCGAAGCTTTTAATTAGCTAGTCTGTCTATAGCATCACCTGAATTTGAATTAAACACACAAGTTTGATGGTAATTTATTTTCAAAGAAATTAGTAAAGAATTACTGATAGTTAACACACAACCTTTGTTTGTGTCTGGCGAGATGAAGCGTCATTGAAGCTGATTTCAGCGGCTCCCAGGTGCGTCCACTTCACAGTCGAGGTCCAAGCACTCAACACACGTATATAAGACATAACAAGCATGCTGGAAGCTCTCCAAAAGATTATGAAAGATAAATAATTTTAAATTTTACCTATGAATGACAATAAACAAAAAAATTTTAATTGACTTCTCAATTAATATATAGAAAGATACCTAAAAATAAAATTTTAACTTTTACTACAATGTCAGAAATAAAAGAAGTATTTTAATAGGTTACCAGATTTTGACCGTGCTTTTAGAAGCACGAGTTTGATTTTGAGTAAAAATATTAGTTGGCATTGAGTAATATTTTTTAAATTTTGATTTACTGAGTTATGTTAAAAATAGATATTCAGTGTTTTCATATCTGACCAAGACTCACGGTCGAACCGGTAAATAATATATAATTGAGTTTACATTTAATAAAATTTTGATAATTAAAAATATGATAAATCTAAAATGTTATCAGTAACCTATGATCTAACCATGATTGGTCCGTTAAAAACCCATAGAAAAATGATAATATTTTTAATTTTTTTTTTTATATTTTAATTATACATAAAACTAAAAAACTATTAGATTTTTAACTTTTGTAATTTGATGATTTTTTTACTATTCAAAAAAATGATATTAGAAAATCCAAAATTTATTTATATGATAATATTGATTTATTTTGTTATTTATATTTTTTTGAGGAATAAATTTAAATATGTCGGAAATATTGGCAGATATAATTTATTATAAATTGTATTAAATAGAATCATATATTGAAGATCTTAATTAATACATAAATGATCGAGATATTTATGTAGATTTACTTATTTAAATATTACCTTATTCAAGCTATATTTAAGGATATATAGTTAGTAATATTATATGTTAAACAAAATTATATAAGGTATATATAGTAGACAAAATTATTTAAGGTATAGTTTAAAAATATTCTACCTAGAATTAAGTTGGGTCTATAGAATTTGCTTTGGTTATAAGGTCAATAATAAAAAAATGGACCAACAATTATTAGTTTTTATTTATTATGTTTTAAATTTATTGTACGGGAAAAACGGAAAATAGGAATGAGTTATAGAGTATTCTTGAAACAAATTTGGTTTATATTTATATTTAAATATTATTGGTTGTTTAAAAAGTTAATAACTAAATAAGATATAGACATTATAATGAACTACAATATATTTGGTAGAATTTTTGGGACAATAGGTTTTTGGTGGTGTTAATAGGATATGAATAGAGTTAGGGTTTTAATCGAGTTTTAGAGTATATGGTTAGAACAAAAACAAATTTCGACGGGTTAGTAAACATTTACGAAATCAGTTTTAAAATTCGATATATAAATTGTTGAAATTATTAGACTGTTTTGCTTAAATGGACAAAACATGATATTTTATAATTTGTTGGACTTTTTATTACCCAAAACCATTTAAAAATTAGAAAAGTAGTAGTTAATTTTTTAATTAATTAGAAAAGTCAACAACATATCCTAAACATGCTTATGCTATAATCGTGTATATATATATAGTTAGAACCATTAACAAGTAATAATCATAATACTTGATGCTTGACTTGTACTTGCAGGTAGTAAGATTTTCAGACTAGCGATTTGATTTGGCAACGTCAAATACTTGTTTTTTAAGCCGAGTATAAGTCAAGTAGCAAGTATTGACTGAGTAACAAGTATCGATGCCCAGCCCTGGTGATGTGAGTTGTTCAAGTGGAAATGAAAGTGATGAACTCTGTCTGGTTATCTCTAAACCGGGAATTAGAAAATGTGATTTTGGAAACCGTATTAGAAGGGAACGATTTATCAACTTTCGATAAAAGTGAGAAGACAACGATCATCATTACTACGAACTTCAGAGAATTAAAATCTTATGTTACTGAGATCAGAGACTCCGAAGGTTCTTTTTCGCTACTTCGCTTGCATCTTCTTTTCAAATACAACATTTCGTTTAGGTTCAAATGAAGACAACGATCATCGTGACAATTATTTTTCCCAAAACTCATGTCATGTTAGTTGTTACCATAACTATCTCATCAGTCCATACGCGCGACGTTACCCTACTTTTCCCACAAGTCCAGCACACGATGGAATAAAAAAACATTGCCACAAATGGTCTATGCCACGTATGTAATTAAGTGTGTCCCACACTTATCAAGAAAAGAAAAACAAAAAAAAAAACAAAAGTAAGTTCTCTTCAATCTAACTCCTCGATATATATATATAACAAAATCCACCCATTAAATTTGACACAGAGATATCTTCCTCTCTACTTTTTCGCCACCATCTCTCCCCTCTCTCTCCATATCTCTCTAAAGCTTGTTTAAGATTCAGACTATGTTAAGCGAAAACTGGACTCGAGTGGCCATGTCTGACGACTCGTTGGTGGCCGACGCGCTGCTCCTTCTCCGCCACTCGGAGCCAACACCACCGCTGAAGAAAGTCGACGCATCTCCTCCCATCAAGCTGAAATGGAGCGTGCGTCAAAGGAGATCGAAGAAAGGAGACCAAACCAGAGCCAGCCCCACAACTCCTCTCTCCTTGAGCGGTGCCACGTCTCTCAGCGGCTGCGGCGGTGGCGCTACCACCGTGGAAGGCCTTGAGGAGTCCAGCGCCGCCATCAAACCCTCTGAGACCTTTAGATCTAAGGTTAGTCCAGATCATTTCACTCTTTCTTTTTTTTTGGTTTTCCCGATTTAAAACTAAACGTGGGCACGTAGACTCGTTAGGCGGGTACGTATAACATATCCATCGGTGCGGCGTTTCAAACAGTCATGTGTCTTTTTATGCGTTTTCTCTTCATGTAGTAACGAGTTCCCTTGTTGTTTGAGCTTATATATTGCCGATTATACCCTTGACCTCACACAGACGGCCACGCGATGCGACCTTTCGGTCATTTAGGATCCACGATTGGTCTACTCTTGATGATCAGCATCATTTAGGTACACCGACTTTAAGTTTACCAAAGTACCCCCACAGTGGACTCAGTATTGTATTAGGCAACTTGATGATGTGTTTCTCTCTTTTCCAAGAAACTATAGCTAACTTTCTCCATATGTACTAGATTTGGTTATCTTCTTGGAAACACTTCTTGATTTAAAACTCGGTGATCTCTGCTTTTTTGCTCTTTTTGCAAACCAAAGAGTCACGTTTCCCACTTTTGGTGCCATCACAGTCACCTCTCTTTCTGCTTTTGCGGAAGACTAAAAAGCCCCTCACTTCAAGGGATGTGTTTTTTTGGTCAAAATCACACATTCATTAACATTTTTAAATGACTAAAGCACCCTTGTCAGCAGATGAGCTCTTTTTACGCGGTAAAGTGTTGTCCCGGTCAAAGTGAGAGATTATCGTTTGGTTTAGGAGGCGTTTTCGTGGAACTGAATCTACGTTTAGAAGAGTATGAGTGGATTAGGTACGTGTGTGGTAGGGTTTAGTGGGGACTGGGGAGGGCAGTTATCAGATGTGGCGCATTGTCAGTGGTCAAAGTCAGTTGTTGCAAGTGATTTGGTTCTCGTCCGTATATATTGCTGACAGGCAATAGAGTTAGCCAGCTTATGTAAAACAAAACATTAGTTAGCTAAGATTGTTGTCTGATTTTTAAGTTGACTTCGATCGGTTGTTATAATTGTCTTTTAAAGAGCCAAAGTAGAGAGTCTTCAACTAAAAAAAGAAGGGGAATTTTTTGGTTTATTAAAGAAATATTTCAAAAATGATTAATAAGGACAACTGGGTGCTGTGGGAGAATACGTGACACTAGTTTGGTTTTGAGGAGGAAAAAGCATGACGTGTGAATGTGACGACCAAACATACGCGTTTTAAGTCTAAGAACTCACGCTCCACTCACGTGATTCTATATTTTCTCTTTTTCTTTCGAGGGCATATGTTGTTGACCAAGCAGATTCTGAATTTACACGGTTTAGAAGTTTTCAAAGTTGTTATTTGTTAATGTTAACTAGAAATGATTCTTTTCTTCCCACCTTATCGTGCCTCTAAAGTCTCTCTTAAATGGTAGTAGGTGTGTTGTTTCTTTATATAAATGCTATAGGAAACAAAACTAAATTCTTGTTTTTATGGTATAAGTTTGGTGTGAGCTGGCTTTTATCTGGTGGTGTCGTAAGTCACACGCCATAATCTGATCTGAGTTTTGGCTTTTTGTGTACAGGTTTTTCAAACGAGTGCAATAACAACGACTCTGTTCAAGAGATCAAGGAAGAAAAAGGTAAAAAAAGAGAAATGACTGTTTCTTCATAGGCTTATATGAATATGTTTAGACATATACTCTGAAAATCTGCCAGTGAATATCATTACATATCAGTTGATTTTCTCTAATAAATGTGTCGTTGTGGACAGACTTTGGCAGAGCTTAAACACGAAGAAGTCATGCTCTTAAAGGAAAGCAATGGCCTTAAAAATGTACAAACCTACTTTTTGCTTTCTTCTTCATGTCTCTATTTATTAAGTCTAATGTGCTAAATATTAGTATTGGTTATTGTTTTTTTCTCCTTGAATCAGGAATTAGCAAGTATGCGCAATTTGATGGAGCAGCAAAGAGCAAGAAACAATGCTTTAAAGAAGATGAAGGTGAGCACTATTTCTTTTCCTTGCTCTCTAGACATTTACTTGTAATCATGTAACTCATCAAGTCGATCATATCCATATGTATGCAGGCTGATTCACAATCTGCCTTGACCTGCAAACTCGAGCAAGGCTCCTCTTTCTTGCTCCCTGACCTAAACATGCCACTAGATACCGACACGAGCCCATGAGCATATTTTTCTTATTTTTTTCCCATCACACTCGAACCACAATACCTCCTCCTACCCACAAATATGTTTTTAACTGTAACTATATGAGTATGAACAATGTAGATTAATATAACCCTTTCGGCCATTTCCCATGGCCGCTGTAGAATATTGGCTTCAAGGTGAGGTCATTCGAGTTTATGTTTCTCGATATATCCTCTTCTCTAGGCGGTCGTATGATTTTTTTTTTGCTCTGTCATTCTCCCATTGTCACAGGATGAGATGTAGTTACCATCATAGACAATACATTTTACTATATTTCTTATCGTCTTTAGTAAGATGTATTGCAAGATCACATGGCCCTTTCTGTCAATGTAACACGTTCCAAAAACTCTTTTCTGCTTTGTAATTTAATGAAAACTAGATCTTGATTCGCACAACTGTGCGGGTGATTATGTTCATTTTATACATATAAATATTTCATTTACACAATTAATGGTATATAATTTTAATTCTACCATATTTCTAATAGTTTAATATAATATTTATAAAAACAACAATTTCATGTTTGCTTGCAGTAATTTAATTTATTATTTTATATTATTAGTGATATCATCTTTATTAAAATATGAACACTAACTAAAACCTTACATTATGTTCAATTTAATATTTACTTAGATATTAATTTTCTTAAGATTGCATTTGTAGTATAGGTTTTGGTCATACATATATGTTAACCGAATTATTTGTATGGATTAAATCTTTGACATAATAACTTATATTAAGTGTAGTTATATAACATCCCCTTCATTTAAATTATTAAACCTAAAATTGTGATGTATTGTTTGTTTTTTTTCATTTTAAACCTAAATTTTCTCTTCATTATCTATGTTTTTGAAGTTTTTATAGTGTCTATTGGTGATTTAGACTTTTCGACTCCGAAAATATTGGATTATTTACAATGAATTTTCAATGTTAAAACTTCTATTTGCAATTTTTCATCTATCATACATCACGTTATGTAATTTAACACTTAAGCCTAGAACTACATTTGATAATAAACACGCTGAAAATAAAAATATTCACATAAAATATATAACTGCAATCATTCATTTGTCATTTTTTAATAAAATTAACTGGTATAGCATGTATTGCACTTTCAGAATTGCACAAGATAAAATAAACAAAAACATTACATTTATAAATAGTATATGAATATGGTCTATATAAAAATGAATTTAATTATCTATTTGTAAACAAAGCAAATATATTAAATTATTGGGTATCTTATGTTATAACAGAAATCATTCATATTGATAGCATATTTTCAACAATATGGTACAAAATTCTGAATTAACAAATCTTAAATTTTAAATTTTAAGATCAAAGATTTAATTAAAAAATATTAGTTAAATTAATATCAAAAATTTAATAAAAAATAGTACACGGGTTTAATATAATTACATAATGAATTAGATACTTAAGAGGTTTGTTTTATAAAAATGAAAATAATTTTAGGATCACATTGTTTAATCTAAAACAATGAGTCCTAAATTGTAATTATTAAGAAGTATAGGGTTAAAACCACCAGCTGATTAAAAAGCTAAAACCCTAGAGTTAAAGTTCAGTTTCAGCTTCACTGTCTTTTAACGACTCTTTAGTACTGTTCCTTCTCCGACAAAAGTGAAAAAAAAAGCACACGAAATGGCGTCTCTTGGCCAAATCACCCTCCCGCGTGCGGCTTCGTTGCAGATGAGCCTCCTACGCCGACCGATGAGAACATCTATCGGATTCAACGGTCGGATCGTGAGCAAACAAGCAGAGGTTTCAGTGAAAGCGAACGTGAGCCAGAAGGTGATTGAAGAAGAGGCAAGAGTTCTAGTGGGCACATACGCGCGTGCTCCAGTGGTTCTCTCGAGTGGTAAAGGTTGTAAATTGATGGACGCAGAAGGGAAAGAGTATCTGGATTGCGCATCTGGAATCGCTGTGAATGCTCTCGGACACGGAGATACTGATTGGCTTCAAGCTGTCACTGACCAAGCTGCTCTTCTTGCCCACGTCAGCAATGTCTATTACACCATTCCTCAGGTATTAATTTGACTAATCACATTTGGTATCATTTAGTAACATTCGTGATAAGGTTAGAGTATTCAACTACTGTTCACTTCTTTGCAGATAGACCTCGCTAAACGCCTCGTGGCAAGTTCTTTCGCGGACCGTGTGTTCTTCTGTAACTCTGGAACAGAAGCCAACGAAGCAGCCATCAAGTTTTCTAGAAAGTTTCAGAGATTCACCCATCCTGAAGACATGGAAGTGGCTACAGGCTTCATCGCATTTACGAATAGTTTCCACGGTAGAACCTTGGGAGCTCTTGCCTTGACAAGCAAAGAACAGTACAGAACTCCTTTCGAACCTGTGATGCCTGGCGTTACGTTCTTGGAATACGGTAACATTCAAGCTGCTACAGATCTTATCCGCTCGGGTAAAATAGCTGCTGTGTTTGTGGAGCCTATACAAGGAGAAGGTGGGGTTTACTCTGCTACAAAAGAGTTTCTACAATCTCTTCGCTTAGCTTGTGATGCTGCTGGATCTCTTCTCATCTTCGATGAGGTACATATCATAGTGTAATATCTTGAAAGTACTTAGACTAGCACTCGGGTTTTCAGTTCCGGTTCTGGTTATTTGAATTACGGATTATTCGGGTGGGGATGTTTAGGAACCGGATATTATTCGAATCAGATCGGGTAATGTTAAGCTCGGGTCGGTTTTCTACTTTTTTGTTTTCTAAACCTGAAATGGAACCTAATTAGAAATAATTCAGGTTTGGTTCGGGTTTAAAGCTATAAAAACAAAAGAAAAAAAACCAGAGTTAACCTCAGAAAACCCCAAAAAAAATTTGAAAATATATTTGGGTGATTTGCTTTTTTGATATTTTATTTATAAATTAAATTATACATATAAATTGAAAATAATTAATATATTTATTATATTTCAAATATTTGGGTTTTTCTAAATTTCGGTCTTTTCAATTTTATCGGGGTTCATGTTCTGTATTTGGGATTTGGATAATATGTCCAAGACATTTCTTGACTTTGATCTTGTTCTTTTGGTCTCTTCAACTTCTCCAGGTTCAGTGTGGTTTGGGTCGAACCGGTAACCTATGGGCATATGAAGCATTCGGTGTAACACCTGACATAATGACGGTTGCAAAGCCTTTAGCCGGTGGTTTACCAATTGGAGCGGTGCTTCTGACTGAAAAAGTTGCTGAGACCATCAAATATGGAGATCATGGTAGCACATTTGCAGGGAACCCTCTTGTGTGCAGTGCAGCCATCGCTGTTTTTGATAAAGTATCGAAACCATCTTTCTTGGCCAGTGTCTCGAGCAAAGGTATATACTTTAAGGATCTGTTGGTGAAGAAACTAACAGGAAACTTGCACGTGAAGGAAGTGAGAGGAGAAGGGCTTATCATAGGAGTGGAGCTTGATGTGCCGGCAAGCGCATATGTGGATGCTTGTCGTGATTCTGGTCTTCTGATCTTGACGGCGGGGAAAGGGAATGTCGTCAGGATTGTTCCGCCGTTGATCATATCGGAGGAGGAAATCGAACGTGCGGTTGAGATTATGTTCCATAATTTAAATGCGCTTGACTGAATATTGAGGTAGAATGTAAATTATTCATCGACTATCAATTGTGTTCTTAAAATTCTATATTTTCTTAAATAAGCTCAAGTGTATCAGTAATTTTGCATGTTTACAATTCATAACTGCTGTTTCTTGGTTCATTTTTTCTGAAACATGTTTTTTTTTTCTTTTTTTTGACAAAAAAGTTAAACCCGGATCACTATTGGAACCAGATCTAATTTTTGGGGGAGTCGCAAGCCCGCGGATAGACTCTTTCTCTAGGACATTCAAATGGGTTCTAAAACATGGATCCATATCCGCGTTAGGCGAACAGAACAATGTGACTTAGTTTCGCATAGCAGGTGGATCGAATCTGAAATATGTTGTTTTTTGATTCTTTCATGACTAAATGTGTGTAAGTTTACAAAAAATGATTAAATGTGTACAATTCTTTTCTGATAGTGTATTAATAATATTCAAACTCTGACCAGAAATGATAAATATTCAAACAAACAAAAATTATAGTATCTTGGAATATATTCTAGCAGAGACGATGTGGAGCAGGAGAATATATTTTTTTTTGTCAAGAACCTGAGAATGTAAATTTCTATATCTGAGAATGGACTTTGTTTTCTTTTTTTTGGAATGCTTACTTCATTTTTGCCTCAGAAAAAAATCTAGGATTAAGATTTTGATGTCTTAGACTGTAATATAATTTGAGGTAAAAAAAAACAGATGTACAGATGTTCTCCACCATGCCAGAAAAGCTCTTATTTTTTCACCAAACAAAGCAACTTCTGAATTTTGATGTCTCATATGGGCGCTGCAGAGTATGGCAAATCTGGGTTATCAAGACGTTATTATTGGATCTGACTTCAGAGATATCATCGCAGCAGTGAAGAAACCAATTGACTGGCCTTTGTTCAGAGTTCTTCTCCAGAAGATAAATGTTTTGTGTGCTAGTTTCATATCAGTGGCTTTTGAAGCGGAAACCTCTTCATCAAATCAAATAGCTCGTGAGATTGCGAAGAGTGTGCTTCGTGATGGTCGTTTCCAATCTTATTTGGCGTTAGGAGGTCCAACATGATTACATCAAAAGATTTTAAGCAGATCATCTCCAATTGGCTCGTCGATCTTTTTTAAGGTTGAGCTTGTTGTTGTGTTTTCTTTTTATCTCATTGTTCTTGTTATCACATTTCCATCACTGCGGTGATTTACTATTTCAATTTGAAGAAGTTAAAAAAAAATTGCATTCTCTATGAATGTATAAAGATGTGTTGTAGTTTACAATAATATACTCTTAGATTTTGATCCTTGTTTTCAAAGCGCAAAATTTCTAAAATCAATCAAATTTACTTGATATAAATTTATACTTTATATTGTGTATATACACTTAAATGTTACGAATGAAGTCTTGCATTCATTGGTACACCTGACCTAGACTTACAATTAAACCAGAAAATCCAGTGACCTGATATGTAATTCAATTTGGTTTTCAAAAAATTCTCATTATTTAAAATTTCTATAAAAACTAAAAACGCTAAAGCCAAAATCCGGCTACCGGTTAGAACTGATGATGACCCGATATGTAATCCCGATCTGACTTAAATAGTTATATTTAGGGCATTCTAATGTATAGGTTTATGAAGTTTAGATGAATGGTTGATATATTATTAATTTGATCCTCCAGTTTTATAAAATTTAGCTATACAAGTTTTAGTCAAATATTTTTTCATATTACTGTAAGCGTAATGGATCAATATTTGACAAAATACAAATATAAATAGTAGTTAATTATTAATATTTATTTTTTTTCAANAGTCAAATATTTTTTCATATTACTGTAAGCGTAATGGATCAATATTTGACAAAATACAAATACAAATAGTAGTTAATTATTAATATTTATTTTTTTTCAAACACACACACACATATATATATATATATATATGTGTGTGTGTATATTAATTTAATACTGTAACTATGATAATTATATTTTATATTTGGTGAGAGTTTTGAAGAATTTGTTTCTTCCATTTGGATTAATGTACAGTTTCATATGTACAAATTAGTAGGCATAAATAATTATATCTTATATTAATAATAAAATACTATTTACTAGTTAATCAAATTTAGTATTAATATAAATTGGTTTCATTAGTTAAAAAATTAGATGTAAGTATAAATAATAAGAAATTTAGTTAAATGAAATGATCCGATCTGAACCATTTGTAAATACAGAAAAATTACTTATGTTTTAATAGTATTGGTATTGATATATGTATTTCATAGTAATCATTAAATGTTAATGACTTAATACGGGGTACTTAAACGGTAGACTTTATAAAATTGTGGCGGTTATTTTCATGTCTAGACAATTATAATACTATAATAATAAATAATATGATGACAAAAATATAATTATAAATAATATATAGTTTATTATTTATAAATGATAATAAATAATATATTATAATAATAAATACTAATAAATAATTTATTATAATATAAAATCTTATAAAATAAATAATATAAACTTTATCATTTGTAAATAATGATATTTAATATCAAACATAATACATATTTAGTATATCGGTATAATTTATCCTAAGCGTGTAACCAATAACCTAACGTTCGTTTACTTGTTTTAGGAGTTAGGCGTTGTGTCACCGCCCGTTTTACACCTAATGCTTTTATTAATCAAGGTTTAATTCTATTTTTTTAGCTGACGACTATGCTGTAGTAGTCTGAGCAATTTCCACGATCAAATCTAAAACGTGCGTCATAGAAGCCAGCACGTGAGCCAGTTTGACCAGGCGATGTGACGTCGGTGAGTGTAAGCACGTGTGCCAGTTTAGGTTAGACTATAAAAACCGTCAAAAGTTTACGGAAGGAATCAAAGCCTCAAAGGTTTTGTGGGGTCGTTATCTTTTGTCTCTTTTAGTCCATTTTTATGTAGGTTTAGGACCAAATGATATAATAGTTTACTTTTATATCACTAACGAAACGCAACCAGACTGATGAGTCTTGTAAAAACTATAAATAATGTAACATTAAGAAAAAACATACTACAACTCTAAAAACATACCTATTCCCGCACGACTCTAAACGAACACATTTCACACCCCACAAAAGATTATCACATTTTTTTTATAAGAAGTTATTTATCTTCAAACAAACAAAAATCGAATTTGCGGCAACTTGATTCCAGTATAAAAACTAAAATACGAGATTCAAAAATAGCATACAAACACATATCTCTTCTTGCTCTCTCTCTCTCTCTCTCTCTCTCTCAAATTTCTAGACACACTCATCCACAACTCTAAACAACCATGTTTCACGGTGCTGACAAGGCAATTGAGGCCCTGCTTCGTGGACAAGAAAGCGCCAATCGGTTGAAGACGGTGCTGGAAGACCAGAGGACAAGCTCAGTTTCGATCGAGCCTCTCTTCGATACCCTCCTTGATTCCTTCTCTTTTGCTCTCTCTCTTTTTGCATCTTCTAATACTCAGCCACACTGTGAGTCTTATCAGAGCAAGGCAACCCCCGTGATGTCCCGAAAATCTCCCAAGAAGTAATTGATGACTAAAAGAAAAAATCAATACATGTTTTATGATTAATGGACGTTTGATTTGATCGTTTCGAATATTCCATGTTGCAGAAACAGAAATGATGAGGAATGTTTAGAGCAATACATCCATGATTCACCAACTCCGCTTCATAACGACCGTTTTACTTGGAGGAAATACGGACAGAAGAAAATCAAAGCCTCTTCCCACCAAAGGTTAGAAAAAATAATACTCTGTTTTATCGAGTACTCTAAATACTCTTGGTGACTAAATAATGAGTTTCAATACTTCACAGGTGTTACTATCGTTGTGCTTACTCCAAAGACCGCAACTGCAACGCTACGAAGCGAGTGCAACAGATCCAAGACAGTCCTTCCGTTTACAGGACAACTTATGTCAGAAAACACGTCTGTGAAGTTAATATTTTTTCGGAGCTTAATGACGATATTGCAAACGGTTCCAATATGATTCGGTTCGACACACTCGACCAAGCCATGCCTGACCCTGTTATGCCTCAACCCGTTCAAGTAGAACAAGATGCAATTGCCATCGAAGAAGACACGGACCAAATCATGAACCTAGAATTTGACACTAACGAGCTTTTGGTGGACGTTGATGACGAGTTATGGGCGTATCAGTTTCCTCCGTTTTCTCCTGGAGATCTTTTGTTGTTGGACGATCTTTCTGAGTTTGATTACAATCCTTTACACATTTGAACAAGCACCTTTTTCAAGCTGCTTCTTATGTTCACATAGAGGGCAGATTATGTCGTACTATAGTAATTACTATATCTTGTACTAGTTTATCTTTGGGTGTGTTAGATTCATGATTGGTGACACTGTTCTTGCGCCCCGTTTGATTCAAATATTGAAGATAACTACTGTGTTTTTTTTTTGCTAAAATGTCAATATTCATTATAATGAAAAAAAATCAGGATTAGCCTAATTAGTAATTAGCGTATCCGTTGCAAAAAAAAAAAAAAAGAATAAAAACAAAGAGAACACAAGGGAAGATTGGTTTGTTGATTCACCGAATCCATAAAGACATGAGGGTACATAATTTTCTCATCTGCCTTCTTGCCGTTTTGAAGATGACATGAGAAGTAGAGGATCCGTTGAGATGCACTATGTTATTGCGCGGTCTCTAGATATTGTAAATTGTTGAGTGTGCAGCAAGCATCCGTAGTGTTGAAGGTGCTGCTGCAGACGAATGTCGGGTCTAGGAAAGCAGCTCTCCCCAGGTGAGAAATAGCCTGCATTAGGATCCAGATGCGCAAGTACAAATTTCCACTGAACTACACTGAATTCGTAGGTAAGGAATTACTCCCATCTGTTTCATTTTAACCTTTGAGCATATGAAGCATTTGGTGTAACACCTGACATAATGACGGTTGCAAAGCCTTTAGCAGGTGGTTTACCAATGGGAGCGGTGCTTGTGACCGAAATTTTTTCTGAGACCATCGAATATGGAGATCATGGTAGCACATTTGCAGAGATCCCTCTTGTGTGCAGTGCAGCCATGGCTGTTCTTGATAAAGTATCGAAAACATCTTTCTTGGACACTGTGTCGATCAAAGGTATATACTTTAAGGATCTGTTGGACAGTGATAAGCTGTCATACCAGAGGTGAGCCATCCCATTTTTTAGTCTTGAAGATTTAAGAGAAGCGATTTCGTGCATGCCAAGTTTCTCTTAAAATGAGGACAACATGTGACATGATTTGCAGACGATAGTATCAGAGGTGGAAAAATAAAAATATTTGTTTCTCCGGTGAGAAAAGAGACTTGACTCAGAAACAACAAAGAGTGTAATCCGTGTAATTAGTGATCAATCACTTCGTGTTGCGACTCAGAGAAGATGTGGATTTAAATCAAGTCTCTATAATAAAACGCAGACTTTGAAGTTCTGCTTGATTTCTGTTAAGTGTTTCGGTACCCTATATCTAGTCTGCTGTTTGATTTGTTATGTATGCTAACATTATTCTGCTGTTTGTAACATCACTACATCAGTCTCTGTTGTGCAAGGCTCGTCTCTGCTGTTTGATCTGTTAACGTAACATCAGTTTCATTTTGATAGGAGAAGATAAAGAAGATGAGAAAGGACTAAAGAGTAGTTGAGTACGCTAATATCCATGCTCTTTCATTAAAAAAAAATATCCATGCTTTTGAATTATGTACGAATCTAATCTATGTTTGGAGATTATATATGCATGAATTAGTATGCTTTGAGATTATGTATCCTAATGGATATTTTTAGATTTTACAAAAAAGAATGACGCCATGTTAGATTTAAATTTTTGTATGTGAACATTGATTTTTTAATTTGGTCCCACGGACAACCTAATAGACATAGTCTAAAGTGAGTTTAGGACAATGTTGGGCATTGACCAATAATATCCAGAAATTGGTTGTCTATTTGGACATGAACAACCCAAGTGATATCGGTAAGTCGGAGCCACTTGAGCTGTGAAAGGTAAATTGTGAAAAACAGAGAAGATGTGGAGCCAGAGAATGTAAATTTCTTTATCTGAGAATGAATTTTGTTTTCCCTTTTTGGAATGTTTACTTCATTTTTGCCAGTTTTTTTCTTTAAATTATCGGGTCTAGATTTGATGTCTTAGACTGTATAATATAATTTGNTTTGAGATATATATATATATATATATATATATATATATATATATATACAGTGAAAAGTACATTCTCTCTAAATATATAAAGATGTGTTATAATTAACAATAATGTATTATAATGTATTATATAAGTATTTCATAATAATCATGTTGATGACTTAATTACGGTGTTCAAGAATGCGGTCTAGGGAACGGTTAAGCACCTAGGCCTCATAAGATCGCGGTGATTAGTTTTTGAACCGTCTAGATGATTACAATGTTGTAATAATAAATAATATATAATTTATTATTCATAAACTATAATAATCAATAAATTATAATATTAATTTTTTAAAAATAAAACAAGATAAACTTTATCATTTGTCAATAATAATATATAAAATAGAATATTATACATATTTAATTTTATAGTTTATAAGCACCTAAGCTGTCTAACTAATACTTTAGATAGAGGTGCAGTGGAGCAGACTTGTATGGTTTTCTTAAGGTATCTCTCGCTGTGCGTTTATCACATGGTTGGCTATCAAAGACAGGCTTGCGACAGGTCATCAGACTACACTATGGGACAGACACATGGATGCGTCTTTTGCGGTGAACCGGATGAGACAAGAGACTATCTATTCTTCGCTTGCCCATATACCTTCACAGTCTGGTTGTGAGTGGTAGGCAACCTATCAGGTCCTGACCCTGATCCAGACTGGGAAACTACACTGAAGCGTATGATCTCAGGTTCTTTTGATCGTCTTACATTTATTCTCCTGCGGCTGGTGTTTCAAACCTCCATTTATTCTATCTGGCGTGAGCACAATGATCGGAGGCACAATGGAGGTGTGAAGTCGACGGAGCAACTTGCTAGGCTGATAGATAAGACAGTGAGGAACATGATCTCCTCTACAAAGTACCACATGAAGCCAAGATTGCGTGGACTGATGCAAATGTGGTTTAGCGCTCATAGCTAGTTCTTGTTTTTTGCTTTGAGCTTATACGAACTCATTTTTTGTATATATGATTTTTTTTACGATGATCAATAAATTTAGCATTTCATCAAAAAAAATAACTAATACGCTAGACGTCTGTTTAGTCGTTTTAGAAATCATGCATTGAGTCACTGCCTATTTAGTGCCTAGTGCTTTCTTAAACATGGTTTAGTTCTAAGTATTTAGCTGATGCTTCTAAAATCTCAATATTATAAATTATAGAAGTTCTACTGTATTACTATTATACTTTCTCATTCTTTCGTACTTCTTGATTTTTCAATATTGTACTAGTACATAAGCTCAGTAAGTTATACATTTTGACACAAGATTATCATTAGACACTTTTTCACCAATTTTATTTGATATGTCAGTGTAAACGATAATTATTTATGAGTAGATTCTAAAATCCGTTTTTGTATTTTTTCTTATACTCCTTTTGTTTCAATATAAATGATTTTTTTAGCTGATTTTTGTTATTTCATAATATATGAAGGTTTCATATATCTAGATAAAAAATTCATCAAAACTGTGTCCAATTATATTTTTAACATTTATAATAAAACAAATTATATTAAATTATACTTTAATGTTATATTTTAACATGTACATCCCAGGTGATGATGATGCCGGTAATAGTCCGAGCAATTTCCACTGATCAAATCTAAAATGCGCGCATACATGTATAACGTATTTAATTATTCACGTATAATACTCGAATGACGCACCGATTGACGTCGAGGCAGTGTAGACACGTGAAAAGATTAACAAAAAAAATCAAAGGTTTTGTGGGGTTGCTATATTTCGTCTCGTTATCAATTTTGATTCTACTTGACGAATTAGGTTGAAATTATAATATTAAAGACCTAATATAATATGTCACTACAAACCTTATCATGTTTGAATGGAAAATTTTGAATTGAAAATTTTGTACGTCGAATCTTGTAATCAAAATCTGTAATTCCCGTTACGGGTTGATATTTTAAAATTTATTATAAAGAAACAAAAACCCTTTTTCATGTTATTATAAAGTTATTTATCTTCAAAATAACAAAAGTTGAATGGACCGGCAGATTCCGCTTGAGAATCCTCCAGTATAAATATAGCGTAGACTCCTCCAGGATCATGTTTCAGGGTGCTGACAAGGCGGTTGAGGCGCTGCTTCGTGGCCAAGAAAGCGCTAATCGCTTGAAGACAGTGCTGGAAGACCAGAGGACAAGCTCAGTTTCAATCGAGCCTCTCTTCGATACCGTCCTTGATTCCTTCTCCTTGGCTCTCTCTCTTTTTACATCTCCTAACACTCAGACACACCGTGAGTCTCCTCAGAGCAAGGCAGCCCCCTTGTCGACACGAAAATCTCCCAAGAAGTGATTGACTAACAAAAAATCAATACTTTTACATTCGTGATTTATGGACGTTGGTTTGAACATTTCGAATATTCCATGTTGCAGACGCAGTCTTTAAGTTTGTAAGATAAGTCCTAAGTCTTTATGTTTCCGAGATCTAAGCTTCGAAGTAGCTTTTCTTGTTATTTTGTGAGGCCTATATAAGGCAACGTCTCTTATTGGAATAGACAAGTTTTTTTTTTGGTTTCAATCTCTTACTAGCTTATTCTTACAGATTGAACAAGCAACTTTTTCAAGCTTCTTATGTTAACATTGAGGGTAGACTATGTCGTACTATATGGTACTTGCTAGTATCTTGTATTTAGTTTATATTTTGGTTGTGTTAGATTCATAATTGGTGACACCGCGTTCTTGCGGAAACTGTTGGTGGAGACGCTAGGAGGAAACTTGCACATGAGGGAAGTGAGAGGAGAGGGCTTATCATCACAGGAGTGGAGCTTGATCTGCAGGCAAGTCCATTGGTGGAACCTTGCCGTGATTCTGGTCTTCTGATCTTGGTGGCAGGTAAAGGGAATGTGGTCAGGATTGTTCAGCTGCTTATATCGGTGGAGGAGATTGAACGTGCGGTTGAGATTATGTCCCACAATTTAACTGCGCTTGACTGAGCTAGTGTTGAGGTTGAACATTAATGTTTAGCGACTTTGATCTTTTTTCTAAATTCTTTACTTTTCTTAGTTAAGCTCAAGTCTAGCAGTCAAATTGTCTGTCACACAATTCATAACGCTTGTTTCTGTATTGAAATTTATTAGCTTTTCTGAGACAATATGCTACCTTATCCCCAGTGGTTCTTCATTCCATCAAAGACTTGTAAATTCCATGCGAAACTTCTTTTTTATTTATGAATAAAATACGTTAGATAAAAAAATACTTTAGATTTTATGAGATACATTTCTACATTACATTATGAATAAAATACTTTAGATTTTTCCATGGAGGAAAGCAAAGAAATATTGCGATTATAAAAATATCAACCGTAAACGATTACACCATATAATTAAATAACATTAATCTATGTTAAATTACAATAACATTAATCTATGTTAAACTATAATATTTACAGTATACAATTAATTTGAGATTGAACTAAAGAACACATAAGATCATTACGTGATAATACATACGAGGCTAAGATGCGGCTTGGACGAAAATTTCAGACTTTATGACATGCATTTCTACATTAGGTTTTGTCTTATCAGAACTATATAGTAGAAAATTTCAGACTTTATTTCAGATTTTATGAGATACAGTCTCACGGCTGTGAATACCACTATTTATGTTCAAATTCCGAACATTGAAAAATTAACATTTCAGCATTGCCAAAGACAGAAGACTGATATGTGACAACACATGATTAATCTGGACCGTTTCTGTGAAACCAGAATATCTTTGTATAATTCAAAAAAAAATCTAAAAAATCAATTATAGAGCTTTATTTTACAAAAATAAAATTATAGAGCTTTTGAGGGGGACCTGCAGATAGATGTTTCAAATAAGAAAGCTCTAAACTATTTCAGTTTAACAAAAAAAAAGGAAAAAAAAATCTACAGAACAGTTAATTAACTGATGATGCGGTATAGTATTAGACATTAGTGTAGGCAATTTCCACGACCTCAAACGCGCTCATAAAATTGCATACTTGTCAGGTCATGTTATCCTTTAAAACAGTGCTAACAAATTAAACGTCCGTGGTGGTTACTGATTAGCCAAGTATGCTACCAAGGAATCAAACTTTTATTGGGTCCCTATCTTTTGTCTCATTAGATCATTTTTTTTTATTTCACTTACGTCATTAATTTTTTTCTTAAACAATTCTCCAAAAAGTATATAAAATAGAACTATACACTTTAGGCTCAAACGGATCTTTATAAATGCCACAAAAAGATAGGTGCGTCAAAAGCTTTCTCTAATCCATTACATGGTTACATACAACATAACCATGATAGTACATAATGAAAACAGGTTTGCTTATATTTAAATAAAATACTAGTGATGCCAAACTGCGGAGGTTGAGGACTGTTGTTTCCGCGAACTATGACTTGTTTTATCTTTCTGATAAACAAACACTATCCTTCCTAATTGCTTAATAAGAAGCATATCAAACCATACAAACAAAATTTAGCATATAGAAAGTGAAACCTTTTACACCAGAAGCATATTAATGACTAAGAAATCAATTATCTAAGAGAGGGCGTAGTAAAACTGTAAAATAAGAAGAAAGACGTGTGGTAGTAGGGTCCTCAATCATACAAAAGAGAAAATTTAGGTGTAGATTTTTCTCACTCTTGCAAATACATGTAGGGAGGTGGATAAAGCGTGATTGTATTTCTGCCTGGAACGGATAAAATAGTGTTGAGTGTTAGTTTTTTTTTTTTTTTTTTTTTTTAT
>OVBX01002546.1:0-19856 GCA_900406325.1 Erucastrum elatum | reverse complement strand
CAGAGCACCCAGTTTGGTTTACAGAGTCCACATGAGTCTGTAATATTGTCGACAAAAAAAATAAAAAAAAAATTAGATAAACATTATTGGAATAATTTATTCATAAAACAAAGCCTTTATAACCAAAATTTAATATAACCCACTCCAAAATTTCATCTCAAATATAATCCCTAAGTTTAAATTAGTTAATCTTAAAGTGTAAATGTCTTATCTAATAAATGTATTTTGGCCATATTAACTTTTGTGTGATCTATTTGTGATAAAAAAAAAAGAAATTTAGATTCCTGTGATGTTTTTTTCTATATATAGTTTTTCATTTTTTCTTATTCAGTTGTTTGCTTAGTTTGAAAAACCTATACCCACACCAAACTCTTTCAAAACACATGGAGGTACCGGCGGAACAACAACCTCCTCTTTTGCCCATGGAACCTCCACAACCTCCTCCTCTTCAGCCCGTGGAACCGGCACAACGTCCTCCTCCTCCTCAGCCCTTGGGCTTTAATATCTCAGCTTTTTATCTTCTTTTAATTTCTTTTTCTTTGTTCTATATTTTGGTTGGTCGCCATTCACCACCGCGACCTCAGCTGTTTGTCAATTTCTGGGGAAAAGAACTTAGCAACGGCTTCGTGAGCCATGTAGTGAAGGCCTTGGAAGATGTAGGGGTCAACGTTTCCATAGACAGCAATGAGCTGAAAGGGAGAGACGCTGAAACCCTCTTCAAGAGGATCGACAACTCAATAATCGCACTTGTGATATTCTCTGACCGGTTCTCGGAGTCAGAATGGTGCTTAAATGAGGTGGTAAGGATGGATAAGCGTGTGAAGGACAGCAAACTCAGAGTGATCCCTGTCTTCTACAGGGTGAGCACATACGACGTCAAAAATTTCAAAGGTAAATTTGGAAGCGCTTTTGAAGAAACGGTGCAGAAACAGTCTCCTGAAGTGACGAATATGGCAGAACGTTGGACGAGCTCTGTGAAGTCCGTTTCCTCCAAAGCCGGCCTCACCTCAGAAGTACACAGGTATGGTCAGGCTCAATTTTATTATGGACTCTAGGGAAAAAAAAGAAGTAAAAAATTCTGGACCCTTTAAATCTAGATTATTTTTTAGTTTTGCTAAATCTTCTTAAAATTATTTACTTGTTTGTTTCTACATAAAATTTGTTGTAAAAAAGGAAAAATATACATACAAGGTTTAAAAATATTTGTTATATCGTTCTAGAAGAGAGAGAAAAATCGTTATGTTATGTATAGGATGTAGCTAAACTATCTGATGTGGAGAATGTTTCTTATCGATATTTGCAGCATTGATAGCAGTCTTGTGGATGCAATTGTTGAGGATGTTAAGAGACAGCTACCTGACATGTTGACTGGAAATAAATTGTCAATTCTAGAAGAACTCTTTTTCGCTCTTGTTTTGGCTGCTCTCTGCAAGTTTGTAGCACCTCTCTTATTCGACGACACGAGTTTCTTCGAGACTCCTCAATGGTTTGTGGGTGTTTCGCTTTTAGTTCTAGTCCACAGGAGGTACTTCTGAACATGTGTGTGATCACTTTCTTTGACATGATCAGTTTCTTGTTGTCGCCTGTGGGTGTGTTTGTGATGCGTGCTTTGACATGATCATTCACTTGTGTACCTGTACATGTGTGTGTGTGTGTGATCACGTGATTTACGTTACGTGATCAGGCTCTTGTTGTACTTGTACCTTTGTGTGTGATCACGTGCTTTGACGTGATCAGGCTCTTGTCGTACTTGTACCTTTTGCGTGTGTGATGCGTGGTTTCACATGATCAAGCTCTTGTTGTACTTGTACTACATGTGGGTGTGTGTGAACGCGTGCTTTGATATGATCACTCTTGTTGTTTACTTATTCTTGTGTGTGTGTGTGTGTTTGTTATTGACATTACACGTTTATGCATGCCTCCTGTGATTGTGATTTGGTAATTTCCGGTTTTTCCTTAACTAACTCTTGAAGTTATTCGGTCAACTAGTCGCTTCCCTTTTTAAAACACAGATAAAAGACGAAGAAAAGGATGAAATCCTCACAAAGCCGCAATTTCTTTTGGCAAGAAAAACCAATTCAAGATTTAGGAAAATGAACTTTTTAAATAAACCCTACGTCACTTAAGTTCTCTAGTGGTGAGGATGTAGAAATTTTATGTACTAGTTGTTTGGTGCGGGCAGTGGTGAGGATGTAGAAATTTTATGTAGAAATTTTATGTACTAGTTGTTTGGTGCGGGCAGTGGTGAGGATGTAGAAATTTTATGTACTAGTTGTTTGGTGCGGGCAGTGGCCGAGGCAGAAACATTTTATAGTGAAGTCAAAAATAAAAATTATTGAGATTAACTTTCATTTTTAATGGGGTCGTAAAATTCTTAAAGTAAAAATATCTATTTTATAATTTTTCTTAGATAATTTTTTTTTTTGAAAAAAAATAGTAGGATCAGTTGACCTCACCCCATGCCAATTGTCTCTACCCTTGTACGTTGGTTTATACATTTTTTATAGTTACTTATTAATACATTTATTATTAACTAAACACTATAATAATACATTATATTTATGCTTTCATTTGAAAGTTTTTACATAATATATATATATATTAAAAAAAATTGGATATATGTATTCATTATTAATAAATAAATCTTTAAAATAACTTAATATGATTTTTCAATTCTATAAATTAAAAAAATATATTTGATTAATATTTAGTTAATGTATATATATAAAATTATTTAGTTGTATATTTTAATTTGAAAATATATTTTTTATATTTTGGATAATTCTCATTACTATAATTTTAATCACTTATGTTAAAAATAAAATCAAAATTATTTTATTTATTAAAGGTATAAACGATATTAGTCACTCTAACTTTTAACGTGAGAGCTCCGTTGCGAAAAATGACTTCTCAAATAATAGTATAGATAGATTTTCTCCTAGTTAATTTGCTAACTATAATTATTGATTATTTCATATAATTTTACTTTCCCTTTCATCAAATTAAAAATTACCATAATTAATGGATCTAACACAATTAACTTTGACATATGCAACTCCATCAAATGACACTACAAAATTCGTGTGATATGCCAAATAGAAAGGAACTTTCAACAAAATTAATACATAAATTTGTGTAAGAATTCTTAACCCGAATAATGTAAGGGGGATTATATAGCCAATAACTATAAAAATCAAACTATAGGTTAAGTAGATGTGTTTCTTCCAACGATCGACAAGACTCGACATACAATGTCATGTGTGAGCCATGTACGACACCTCAACCTTTTACCAAATACAACTTCTTAACATATTTGATCTCCTCAACCTTTTACCAAATACAACTTTTTAACATATTTGATCTCTTAGGAGATCGTGCAAATGATTAGGATCAAGAAAAATAATGATGAAGAAGCTGGATTGAGATGCTCTTACACTTCATATACGATGTTACATTTCTCACATATGGAACAAGTCTCTCTTTAATGATGAAGAAGCTGGCGAAACTACACCAAGAAGAGTGACAAGGGATATGATTCTTAGCGTTAAAACAAGCTTAGCATCATGCTGTTTTCTCTCTTATCGAAACCAACAAAGAATACACATACACTCACCCATCACTATGTTCCAAGCAACCTAGGCACTCTAAAAGCTAAAAGAACCAGAAACAATCTCTAAATCCAAATTTTCGAGACATTTGGCCAAATAATTTAACTCAGACCTCTGTTGTTCATCTCTCCAGCCACTTCAAGGCCCTAGATTCCTCACCATCCTGCGATATGAGGTGTAATTAAGATCCCATCACCTTCCAAGCATAGAACTAAGGTAGAAACCTTGTTGGAGGAAGAGTCTGATTTGCAGCTGTTGAATTTAGTGTATGGTTATGATTCTTTCGAGATGGGATCCGTGACCATCTTGCGAGTTTCATGTCCCGGATATAGGCAGCATATCAGTGGAAGAGCGCTTGTACGTCTCTCTCTTTATCTTCAACAACAGAGCATAAAAAGGTCAGTTAGACTCCTTAGGGTTTAGAAGATAATCTTTCGTTTTTCGCATGGTTGACAAAGAAAAAGGAAAGCATCTTAAATGAAGTAGTACCTGTGCTTCTAGTTCTGCAATTCTCTGTAATGATGCTTGTTCTATACACACACGGCGTTTTCGTTCTTCGTCGAGTAAACATGTCATCTTATACCTTAGTTCAGCCATTTCTTGCGTAAGTTCTTCCGCCTCTTCCTTTGCATTCAGTTTCTCCTGTTTCAGTTCCTCCTATGCATACCAAAGAAAGATCACAGCGAAACTAATAAGATTGACCCGTTTCATGAGAGTGGTGTAATGGTTGCAATAGAAAGGAAATACAAGTCCTCATTTCCAAAATTACCTTTAGCCGCTTCACAAGATCGTCGTGCAGCTCTATCTGTTTCCCCATACCCTCTATCTTATCAATCAAAGTTCCGTTCCCGGAAAGTTTTAGTTTCTTGATGGCTGCATCGAGACATTCGCTGTGCGACACAAAACCAACATTGTTAGAAACGGGGATAACTCAAAAAAACTAGTCGTAATAAACAACTTGGAACTTACCGAACTCCACTGGACATTGGAAACAGACGGGTCAATTCAGCGAAAAAGCACTCTGCATTTAAGGGTTGTTGACCATTTTCACTTTCTAACCGTTCTTTAGTACTTTGAAAAAACTCTTTGATACTCTTTTCAGAGGCGGCAAATCTCTCCCTCAGCTCTTCGTTTAGCTTCTCAAAGGATTTGGCTTTCTCTTCTGCCTTCTGAGACTGAAACTGGACATCTTCGATTATCCTTTTCAGCTGATCTTTTTCTTGGACGCCTTCTTCTTGGATTTTCATTGCATCAACGAGTGCTTGCTCCAACGCTGTTATATCAAGCTTCATGCTCTCTATTTCACACAAGGACTCCAACGTTAAGGATGAGATAGTCTCCTCCAGTTTCTCTACAGAAAGAGACGAACACTCTAACTCTGTCTCTTTGCTCTCGAGTTCTTGCAACAGCAACAGATTCTCGGATTTAGACAAACACAACTCCTCTCTCAAAGAGTTAACTTCTTCTTCCAAGTTCCCTGATTCAGCCAATTTGCATTCAAGATCGTGCACGTGTTCATTGAGATAACTCACTTCCTTGCTTCTAAAAGTAAGCTGATCTCGCAAGTAATCTACAGGGGAAATAATAACAATACACATAAAAGAGTTCTTAGTTCAGAAGAATGTAAAAACTAAATTAATAAGGACTCACCAATCTCTTTATAGCAGTTGAACAACTCTTTCTCCATAGTCCTAATTCTGGCCGTGTCTTCTAAACGAGATTCCGATAATGACTTTGTCTGGAGTTCTAACCTCTGTGGGTAAAGACAAGATGAACGTCAGAGAACTCAACCAATCAGAAAGAGTTAACCCTAAAGAAGAAGAAGAAGAATAATAATACTCTGACTAGTTCGATACTAAGAGGCTGCGACTCTTTCAGCATGTCCTTCTCTATCCTTAGCTGCCACATTCACAAAACCAAATACCACAAAACAAAAAAAATCAACTTCGTTCGTTGTTTCATCAACATAGGTTTAGAAGACGCTGAAGTTGGAAAAACCTGCATGCGTCTTGACCCAATCTGAAGAAGCTCTTCAGCATCAAAGGAGGAGTTGTTTTGGCAATCACTTGTGGAACTACAAGCCGAGCTACTTCTTCCTGAGAAACTTCCCGAACTACTCGACATTTAAAAATACACAGAGATATCACCACCCACTGCCCAAAAAGCCAATGAATCATTTTAGCCTATATAATCAATTAGTCTCATTTTCACAACTAACACACATGTTATAATCCAAATCAAATTAGAGTATAACAAAAAAAAGCTAATTACGACAACTTCGCAGGGACATTTATTCGCTAAAATAACAAAATTAGATGACGATTATGCTACGTAATTGGGGAAAAACAAAAAACTATCAGACTAGAAAAATCCAATTTCAACGAGGAATAATAATAAGAAGATGGAGTTCATAGTTAGATTCAAGCTAGCACGAAAGGGTTTACCTATCTGAGATAGCTCCGACGACGAATTTGGTCGGCGATGAATTTCGATTTTTTTGAATTGAATTGGAAAGGCGAATCAAATTATTATTCTTCTCTTGCCGTTGATAAGAGTAAAGTAATAGCTGGCGAGTCACTTCGTTTTAAACGACAAACGGGTCGGATTCGGGTCCAAGCTTACCTGTGAGCCTGGCCCATATTACACCAACTCTAGGTATAACCTTCTGTCTCCCCAAGAGAGTTCCGAATGCCATCACAGAAAAATATTGCAAGTCAAATCCATTTGTATACTAAACAAAAATTTCTCATAACACAAATCCGATGAGGACTTATAATTTCCAGCAACAAAGTGTCAATAATTATGTTTTGAAGCAGCTAAGATTCTAAATATCTCTCCCTGATTCATGCTAAAGTCACTAAAACTTAACCAGAAGCCGTTGTGAAGAATAGCCTTTAAACTTTAGAAGGTGAGTCCAATTTCTTCCCCCACCATGGCTAATATCTCCTCCCGCCTGCAACGAATATGCAACACGCAGCTCTTATCAGTATTCATTCATTGCACAGAAGAAGTGTGGAGCTTGGAAATGACGATAGTAAAACTGTTAATATTTACCTATGGGTGTCAATGTTCACCACTGCAGCCCAAGTTGTCAAGTAAATCTGTATAGCAAAAAAAAACAAAAACTATAATAAGATAATAATGTTAACAGAAGGTTTTTTTCTGTGTCTAATCAAATCCCACATACATGCAACATTTCGGCGGTTCGTGACACAGAAGAAATAACGAGATCGTTTTCTTCCAGTCTGGGAAAATTTGGCTCAGGCACTTCCATGGAGTATAGATAACATTTGGACAGATCATCAAGTTCCCCTAGGTAAAGCTCATCCGACCAACTGAGCTTAACAGCTTGAGGAACTTCAGAGCTTAAAGAAACAAGTTCAGTCATGACTCATGAGTAGTCTCTGTTAATAGTGGGAAATAATCAGAAGCTATTCTAGAGCCTAAGATATATATGCAGATTGAGTTGGGAGGAGATTACCTTGAGCATTACTTCACGTTTGAACATTTCCACAAGCTCCTCGGCCATCTTCTCTGTGATCATATCAGAACATTGCAAGTACAAAATTTCAGAGGCAAGAAACAGAAAAAAAAAAGATTCAAGTAATCAAATAACTTGTTTTATGATCTGGATCTTACCAAATGCAGAGATGTTCAAAAAACTAAACACAGGGATACCACCACAGTCACCAGAATCCTTTGAATCTTCCTTAGAGCTAGAGAACTTAATAATTGACCCGCTACTCGACTTCATATAACATCTCAGAGACCTACTTACGTTCACCATCTCAACAGCAAGAGCTACCTGTACTTTTTTCTACAGATTTGTTGATATATTCCAAATGTTTCACACAAGATTGAAGATGAATTATGTGCACACACACACTCACCATTTCCTTGTACGAAGACAGAAGCTTGACTCGATAAGAACTCTGAACATAGAAAGACAGAGAGATCGGTAAGTAGAATCTGAGAATGTAAATAAAAGCCAAAGAGTCCAAAAATTCAAAATTTTGCACCTGTTGCTTATACAGCTTGTTCAAAGCTTGACGTCAAACATGTCACTCAACACACCGAACTTCATCACTGGCACAAACCTATAGCCGTGGAAACACAAAGTGAGTAGCAAAGCATCAAATCTTTCTTATTTTAATCACTCATCAAAATCAAGCAACCAAATTACAAAACGTTTTGGGTTCCCATACGTTTGGGAGAGATAGGAATTGACGAGGGAATTAGCGAGAGATGTTCCGACAGAACAAGCTGCGATCCACTGTTGTCGACAAGTTGAGAGTTTTGACCACTGGTTCCTAAGATTCCGCTGAGCAGCTGGTCTCCATAACCTCATCATCGATGATGATGCACTCCCCGAAGATGGCGAAGAAGACGCTGGTGATGGAGAAGCAGGCGGAGGAATATGTGAGATGCTCATCGTAATCCGTAATGAAAAAAAAAACGAAACGACGTGAGCTTCTTGAGCTACTCATAAAGCTCTATACACGAGAAAAAAATAAAACGTCTCCAAGTTGCACGACGGGAAATGCCGGAAGTTGAACGGCGCCTTGCCAGAGCTTCTTTTCTATTGCTAAAAGGGTATAATTGTCATTCCTTCGAGTTTTTAACGTTCAAAGTTAAGAGCATCATTATTGCTATTACCTATTAGCAAGTCTTTATTAGATTTTAGTATTATTGTATTGTTTAGGACAAAAGTTAGAGACAAATTAAAATGATGAGATTATTGCTAGGACTTTGTCTGGTCTTTATAATTTTTTTTTAAATATAGTTATTCAAAGTTTAAAATGATTTGTTTAAATAAAACATTTAACATGAAAATCGAAAAGACAATAATATTACAAATTTGAGAAAATAATTAAAAAAAAAATAAAAAAACGAAAGCGAAGGACATTTTATTGAAATTTAAAAAACATAAATATCATTCATAATTACCTTGTTCTTTCGCTTAAATGGTTGTTCTTACAGCTGTTGGAGTTAAATAAACATACACCTAGATCAGACACAAGCAAAGCAAATAAACATAAACCAGTGTCAAATAATGCAAGCCAATAGATCGACAAGTAGAAGATAATAGATACAAAAATAATTAATATCACAAGATGATTCCTAAAATAGCAAAACATTTCACAAAGACCAATCGAATTACCAACACATTTTGATTCGAATATAGCTACAACGACTACATGCGTTACAGGAGAACAAAATAGAAACCTCGATTCCATGAAACAGAGTCGGTGAGAGGATCCTCTCTCCTGCGTTAAAATTCAAGCAAAGGAGAACAGTCGACAAACGATGTGCCCTCGACACAGCAGCCGCGGTGAGATAGTTTCCGATGAGATAGATCCGCCGTCTACAGAGCTCCTCTGAGAAGAGAGAAGCGAAGAAGCGTTTAGACCGAATCTTAGATCGAGACAATTTCCAACGCTTGAGACAATCGGAGAGATTCACACTCTCGTTTGCCTTCGTACTGATTTCAGAGAGAATGACGGACTCAACGAGCTGAATGTCGGAGTCAACGAGGTCTTCCCCCTTTCCATCGTCGGCCATTCAGAGCGCAACACGTGACAGCTTAGGACGTCGTTCTCCACCCCTTAGCTTAGGAACGTCCCATTAATATCTTTTTCTTTTTCATTTTCTTTTAACCGAAAATTCAGTTAGGACGCCGGTTAACGACCGCGTTAATGATGCCCTTAGGAGTTGTTTCGATACGTACAGTATTTATATGATCGAATCTCTACAGTAGACCAAATTTTACCATCAGGAGTTTAGAAAGAGGGAGAATGTCTCACAGTCATGGGAATGTTTCGTCGGCGAGCGATCCACGGCAACCGTTGGCAGCGAGACCTTACACTCCACGACCTGTTGCGCCGGAGGATCTCCCCGTTGACTACTCTGGATTCATCGCCGTTATCCTCGGCGTCTCTGGCGTTATGTTCAAGGTAAATTATATCTCATCCGAGAGAAACACTCTTGCTCCGGTTGTTTATGATTAAGATTCGGTGTGATCATGTATAATAATAAGCTAGAGATCTCTTTTGAGAGTTGGACAGTTCAAATGGATTAGAGATCCTTTGTTTCTTGTGTAGTCTAATGGAATTCCTGAGAAACTGTGAACATATTGTTATTATTTCAGTCTAACAACACTGAGCTTTCCGTCTTTGTGTCTCCAGTACAAGATCTGCTCATGGCTTGCGATTATATTCTGTGCACAGTCTCTAGCCAACATGAGGAACTTTGAGAATGATTTGAAGCAGATCTCAATGGCTATGATGTATCTTCCCGCATCTCTCACTCGTTTAGATTTTATATCTAGCAATGGAAAGTAGATTTGAGTTGAGACATTGATATCTTAAGTTTTGGTTCTTTGAATGCAAAAGATGATTAATCCCAGAGATTTGTTTGTAACGAGTCATGGTGTGTTAATTGTTGATTGTTTTCTTTTTTATTGAAACAGGTTTGCTGTAATGGGACTGGTCACAAACTACGTGGGGCCTAATAGACCCGCCACTAAGAAATGATCATGAACTACTCTGCCTTTTTTGATAACATCTTTTTATCAAACCTTTTTTTCACTTCTTTGTTTCTGCAAGTTATAAATTCTATGAAAAAGATTACGCCTTGGTGAGATTTGAAGCCTGCTGCTTTATTTTGTTGAATTTTTTTTTTTAGGTGTTAACTAGACCAGAGTTCATGTTCAAAGGTTCTCTCTAATTTCTGATGCCAAAGAAAGTCCAACTTTTTGGTTTTGATATCCATGTATTTAAACATGACTTAATGATGAAAATTTCTATGAAATGCCGATGATGCATGCATTGATGATGCAATTTTCTTTGCTAACTTACAATATTTGCAATAATGCACATAGTGATGTTACATGTTTAGTTGAAATTCTCCACCCTTCGCTGTTCTAAGGATTCCGACCTAAACTAACTCCTACCCATCCACACAGAAAACATTGAAGCAAAGATGGTGAAGAAGATTGGCCAAAAACTGAATTATATGTGGGTAGAATACTATATACCCTGTCTGGAATATTCTGAGGCATTGGAGCTATGGTAACATATCTCTGTGCGTTTAATCTAAGGGGACTTACGTTCCGGTGGATAGAAAATGATGATGATGGTGGGTGAAACCTTGCAAAATGATTGATCATTGCAAACTTCTCTAGATCTTCGACTTCGACTCTCATGTCTGCAATTGTAGTTCCATTTTCTAGTCTGCAAGAAGAACCAGATGCTCATGAGATCAAAGCCAGCCAGATCAAATACCCATTTATTTAAAAGCTGGAATCGGATTAAATGAAAGAAGCTATGATTGTTTCAAACTCAGTCTCTAGTTTCCGTGACCTGCTAATGAAATCTTCAGCAACTTTGGAGATGTATTGGTTACTGATTTTTTCGGTATTCCTACTCTCAGACAACCTAACACAATAGGTTCATGTCAAACACTGATAACTCTCCAGCATGTCACAGATAAACAGAAAATATCCTTACGGGTTTGAATTGTTCTGGGGCACAAAGTTGTGGTACAAACGGAGCTACATGCATCTCCCAGTGCAGCTCTTGCAGCAGTATATGCAACAAGCTCATAGTTTGAGCTAGCAATCAAAGATATCACCCTAGCCGGAGGGGTCGAAATATTTGTTGCACGAGCTCTGTTGTACATATAAGCCATCCTCAGTGAAGTCTCAAATCCCACATAAGCCATCAACGTATTCACAATGTACAAAGAGATAGGTGGAGAAACATCTTACTAGGAAACTCACTTTTTCAGAAAATCGATTAGTTGCTCTTGCCCAATCAACCTCGGCCTCACTATAAAGAGTATAAAAATATCAATACCGTAATGGATAACATTTTCTTATATGAATTGAATATCAGTGATTCATAAGCCTTACACGCGAGAGTCTTAATCCTCTGGCATCCTGCACGATTTCTTCACTCCAAGATAGATGTGCTGATGTAGTAGCTATTTTGCGCTTATTTGGTTTATCAACTTTCAGAAAATTGTCAGTTGCACCATGAGGCAAAGGCATTAAATAAAATGGTTCAAATCAGTTACGTGAAGGAAAATATGTAAGAAATCACTTCAATATAGTTAAGTACTGTTTTGTACTTCAATCTTAATAGAGTAGATAGATGATTAGGTTCACAAACCATTTATAAACTTTGTTATAATCTTGTAAATAAATATGGAAGCTAGCTACTTAATATGTCCTTATGATTAGTATCTAGTTAACAAATTAGTATCTACCGATTAGTTCTATAGTATACCCTAACAAACAGAAACTCATACTCTCCTACATTTTCCAAACTAATGCATATCTATCAAACAGAAACTCATATGTTTCCTTATAGATCTTCGCTCCCCCTTTCGATTCTTGGGTTTGATTAATGATTGGCCCATTCTCTATCGTCATTTTCTTCTTAAGTACAGCTCCTGGCACATCTAAGTTTCAGAGATTTTATAACATGTATATATCAATCATGCTTATAAAACAAATCTTGAGAAAATCTAATCAACAATAATGGTCACCATCAAAGATTATTATATCTTCTTATGAATATAGGTGTATCATGGTAGTTCAAATTTGTGTGTTATTCATGGTTATATCTGGCTTGCCACATATAAGCTGTTATATGTCAAAAAAGTTAGGAAAATCTAGGGGTGGTTGTTCAAATACTCATTCAGGTCCGGTTCGGTCTATTTAGGTATCAGATTTTTGGAGTCAAAGATTTCAATACCATCCAGATATTTGGATTTGGTTTGGATCTTTGCAGGTTTGGTTCGGATTCGGATAACCCATATAAATTATTTTAAAATTATTATATACTTTAAATTTCTCAAAATCTATAAACCAAATAATATATCACATATAAGTTTGATAACATATATTAAATACCTAAATTAAAAATAAATTGGTTTGATTTGAATATTTAATTAGATATATAATCAATAAATACTTTTAGCATTTTTGGTGTTTGAGTATAGCTTATCTGTTGTAGACATTTACTTTTGAATATATGTCTACATTTTCAAATATTTTGGATAATTTAAAAGTATTTTATATATTTTAGATGCTTTATATATATGTTAACTCTAAAACTAATTAATATTTTTATGTATATAAATCCATTTCAAATACATTTGGATATCCGAAATACTTCGATTTAGTTCAGTTTTGGCTCTCCAAATACCAAAATTTTGTGCATTTCACTACTATTTTCTCCGATTGGATACAATTCAGTTATTGAGATTCTAGTTTTTTATCCAGCCCTAGAAAAATCCTTTCCAGCCATTAATAAGCATTGATCAGTGCATGCAACAGTAAGGTAATAATATCTTTTACTAAGAAAATAAACAAGGGGCCCCAATAAACAATCCAAACCGAACCAAACTTAAATTTCAAAAACAATCGAAATGAAACTTCAGAATATAAATAAAAACAATTAATTTCCCATGTCTACGCGATTAGACAGACACAGTACTGGCTCTAAGAGCTTTGATTGGTAGAGTAGTTAGATGGGCTGACAGCTCTATATATCCAATCACAAATAATAACTAGAGCAGATAAAAGAGCATTGGCGGATCTCATATGCTCCAAATCATAATGCTCTCTTTTGAAGCTTTTACAAGAGCAGTTAAACTTATTAGTTTAAAATTACAAATATAACCTTACATGATTAAATAAAATATAAATATAACGTTCTAATATATTCTAAACCTAATCCTGCCTACGTATAAATACGGGTTTGTTACAAAAGTTGTGCCTTGCAACAAAAAAGCCGTCACCACTTTCCCAGCAATTGAAAGCAAGGTAAGTGTTTAAACACACGAGTAGGTCAGTAGGTGTAGGAACTTCTTTTATAGTGTAGAAAAGTTTCTAATTATTGTTATGCACGTTTGTTATTTGCGTAACGTAGGACTGTAAAAACGTTTTATTAAAAGCTACTCTGCACATGTGTCATGCTTTGTATAATGGTGCTTATGATGGTTCCTTTACAAATTTTCATCGTTTCATATATTTTAAACAGATACTTATATAGTTTTTGTGTAACTTATCATATTAGTTTCTTATTTAACCTAACTTTGTTTTCGTATGACTTTATTATGGTTGAGAAATTCTTTACATAATTCATTTACTTTCTTTGTTTCTATCATTAGCTCTTATATTATTATTTTGTCTATTTTGGTAATTTGATATTTTAAATGCTACTGCTTTACCAATCATATAATTACATTATAATAATATAGCATACTGCGTTGACCAAAAAAAAAAAAAATAATATAGCATACTGCTTCTGCTGCATACAGTTTATGCTGTTGACTGTTACTGCTTCTGCTAAAGCGCTGCCAATCAAGGCCTAAGAGATGGCAAATATGGCATATGCCATGGGTTTATCTTAAAATTAACTAAATTTAATGATAAAAAGAGTCTATAGTTATGTTTGTTTATTACAACAAGGGTCCAGAATATTACGCTTAACTAATTTTAATACATAAAAAAATTATCCATGGGTCCAATATAGTTTTAAGCCGGTACTGGACAGACATGGCAAGTCTTTTTTTTAATAAGAAAATAGTTAAACCGGATCAATGATGACATAGACCTAACCACCAGATAGAGATACAGTCCACTGATAGATTTTTTCATGGGCATTCAAATGAGCCGAAAGCAATAGTTTATATCCGTGTGGCCGGTGGAGTTTGAACCCGGATTCACCATATTGGGTTTTTATTTCCCTCAATCGCCACTAGACCACCACCACCGGTTGCCATGGCAAATCATCTATTCTGCTTGTTTACGTATGTGTCTGCTCCGACCTTGGTTCTCTTTTTATTTTGCTTTCTATCTCAATAAAAATCATTAAAATGACCAAAATATATTTATGTTCTTATTAATTATATCTATTTAATCAATATTTGATATAACCAAAAATATTCATAAATCAATATAATAATATTAAATTGAAAATAAAATGAAATGGCATTACAATTTTGAATTGATACTTTTTAAGAAACAATTGAGTATTATTTTCGCTTATTTTTTACATAATTAGTCATGACTTATAAGTATGGTTGGGTGGTAAAAATTTGTAAGAATTTTTGTGGGAAAGAGAATCATAAGCGATACCAAAAACGGAAAGATAAATATAAATTTCCGATATATGTAATCATCACCGGATTTAAAATCTACCAACTGTTAAACGATATTTGTTGAGACTGTTAGATTTCATGTCTAATTTTTTATTATCAGATTAATATAATATTGTCCATTTTGAGTTTTAGAGACAAAATCCACATGAATTTACTGTTTGTTTCCTTCCCAAAATACTTCGTATTAGTTAAAGTTAACATCTCCTTATATATTAAATATTTTTTGTATAATTTTTCTCCGTGAAACTTAATTTGTTATCTCATATTTTCTCTTTCAAACTAAGGATCATATTCATTTCGTATCTCACAACTAATTTACAAGATCTTTTGATTTGATCTCTACGACACATCTTTTATTCCTAATTCATAAGATATCATTCATCTCTCAAATTATATTTTGGTTTTTTTACAAATTTCTCGTAACTATTTTAATACTAATTGTTAGAATTTTTAGATATCATGTCTAACTATTTAAATTAGTACTATATTGTCTATTTGGATTTTAGTGGCAAAATCTACATGAATTTATTTTTGCTTTTCTTTCCAAAAGGCTAGTTTTACAATATTTTACATATTAGATATTTTTTGTGTAATTCTTCGACGTGGACTTAATTTGTTATCTCACAATTTTAATACACTTATTATATAAATAGTTAACAATCAAACCCGTAAATAGTTTATGTCACGTCCACGAATCATGTTGACATGTGTTTATTTATCCGTCTATAAAGAAAGTATGTCCACTCTAGAAGTAGTAGTGTCACTTAATTCTTCATCCACCCATTACCCATACCTAACCCATCTCATTTCTCAAGCTTTACTATGCGAGGCTCCTGCTTACACGAAGCATACTCACGTATATGTCTATCGTAATCATCGTTTGTTGAATTTTTAAATGAATAAATTAAATGCATATTTGTTTTGTTGTACGTTTGTTAATTTTTCGGTCGTCTTTTTCGTTAAAAGAAAGTTCTTTAAGAAATCAAATGCGGTCTAAATCACGAGACGTGGCATTGAGATCTACCCTTCCGTCTCATCTGCTTCCCTTGGGAGCTGGAACAGCAACCCGAATTTAGCTTGCGTTTGGCAGATACTGATTATTTTTATTATTATTTTGAAAAAGTGCATTCCAGATACTGATTATGATTAACCTAAAATGTTTTACCCGGACACAAAATACATGAAATAAAAAATAGTATATATGAATTGTATCGATCTAAGGGCAGCTACTATGTATCCAGATCATTGCTATTTATAAGTTTATAACGTGGGAACGTTGGTTGTGCTGAATCGTCCTTTAATTTGCCTTTGTGTAGCTCGCTCTTGTTGGTTATGTTTTCGCTATGGTTCCTAGCTTAGGTCTCGTTTTATGTTAGTGTTGTTTTCGAAAGTTACCTCGGTGTGGGTTCTAGCTGCCTTTCCTTGGGCTTTTGTGTTTGGGGATTCTATATCCGTCAGCATCTGTACCAAAACTTGTGTTGTTCCAACGTTTAATGAATATCATCAGTTCAGAGGGAAAAAAAAGAATTGTATCGATCTAAAACAAAATTAATCAGTTAATTTTTGATAGTTGATTAATGTGACGGATAGTTATATGGCATATTGGGTAGTTGCCACTTTGTGAATAACCGTGAAGGACAAAATCAATAAAGAGGCGGTCTGTCAGAAGTTACCGACGAATATTGTATCCCAATAACATATATCGTATTATCATCAACCAATATTGTGAACCACATATATTACCTACCAGGCTACCATTCACGTGTACTCTCCAGACTCGTATATCGTATTATCACCAACCACTACCCCGATTTACGAAAAATATATTTTTTTTTCTTAACTACACGAAAAATATATTCAAATTACTGATTTTCGAAGCACAATAGCTTTGTGTTTTTTTCTTAAATAGATCCACAACCACAGACCTGTGCAAATGACAGTTCTTTTTTTTTTTATCAACTGTGTTATGAAAGTTCAATATATGAATACTACGTTTGACCTATTCGTTTAAAATGTCGTCGCATTTGTTATGAATTTGTTTATTTCTCTAATTTTCCTTATCTCTTTCGGTATTCTCCCCTAAACCGTTCCTAGTCTTTTTGGATATAAAAAATATGCGCGTGAGTAAAGCATACTGTGAGTAGAAAATTACAACATCGATATTATGCCATGAATTTGTTTTTTTTCAATAGACAGATAAATAAGATTAATCCTTTTTCAGAAAAAAAAAGATAAATAAGATTACTACGTGTTGGTGCAGAAAACACAGCATGATGTAAATAGGGTTATTTGTTTTTTTTTTATAACCAAAAAAAAAGCAAAATTAGTTTTTTAGAAAGTGGTCGACAGAGATATGAAGAGAAAAAAAGAGAGAAAATGCATTTTTGGTTAATAAGTCAATTTTGGTTATCTAAATGTCACTTGGTGCAATTTCCCATGTAAATATTTACACAGGTGAAAAATCTTATGGGACTATGTAAACAAACATCTTGAAACTTTTTTTTTGCTAAACAACATGTTGAATATTAGTAAAACATTGTGTGATGTTTTTGGATAAGTCTTAAATGCTTATAATAGAGAAATGACGAGAAAGAAAACTTGAAAGGCAAAGAACACCGTTTCTAAACTATCGAAAGGGTTGGTTCCCGATCTAATATATCTACATTCACCTATAACCACTTCCTCATGAAAACAAAAGTAAGCAGACTGGAGTATGTTTTTGGAAAGTATTTTTGATCATCATTCACTTTTAGTGTTTTTAAAATCAAAATAATGTCCCATGGTCAAATCTCGGGGACAGGACTACAGGAGAATGGTCTAGTGTTTTTTTAGGATGATCGTCTAACTTATTCTAGTGTTTGCTTAACCAATACAATTTTTTTTTTTTTTTTGAAAAAAGGTATTAGCTTACGTTTTTGTTACGAACGACTCTATATGATATTTAGCTACCTTTCAAGTTTAACGATCAAATCTCACGAACCAGAAAGCTCACCTACCGTTCGACCCTGTCTCTTTCGCTTCCAACCATTTCAACATAAATAAATGCATTGATAGTTTTCTTTATAATATTCGTATATTCCAAGTCCTGGTGGGATCAGTAATTTTTCAGTAGAAAACCCTAAATCTCTATTTTGTCAGATTAATATATACTGTTATAGAATTTACAAAGTCTCGTTATATTTTACGATACCTGCAAAGTACATTAATTAGGACAATGAGTTGTGGACCAATTAATAATCATATTACCTTGGCTGTCTCTTCGTCAAGAATCGATCCAATTCCCTATGTGTGGAATGATAAAAGGGATTTCTATAGGTGGTAATGGAATCCATATGCTATTATCTGATTATATTCTTAACTAGTGGTTGGTCTGTCTTACGGACAAATGAGTTTACACTAAAACTATAACATGATTGATTTACATGTTTAAACTGAGAATATCAGAATGAATTTAGAATTCAATTAGAACAAAAAAGCCCAATGTACACTAATATGTTTCAAGATACAATGGATGTCTAAAGTTAAATTTAAACTTAGGCTTTGGTATTCAGAAAAAGACAAAACGAAGATTGTGAGAAGAATGTTCTCATAAGTTGAGTCCTGGATAAGGAATGAGAGATTCAGAAGAAGATGAAGTGGAGACTGCATGGATATTATTTTCGGACGTCGAGCAATGGAATTTTTGACTACGGCGATGATTTCTGTTTCCGACGCCTTCATCTCTCATGGTGATCTTGAGCTGCCTCAACAGCTGTTCAATTTTCTGGGCTTGGATTGCTGAGCCTCTTTTATATTAGTTTTGTTACGAATCTCATGTTACTTTACAATATTTATGTTAGAATAAAAATAATGTGCAGTTACCGTATTTATATTAGGCATAAAGACAACATGTAGTTTTTAAGTTAAAGAGACAGAAAAGCAACATTAGATGTTAAGAGAGAGGCTTACCATATTCCCTAAACGAACCACCTAATCTACCCTATACTAGGAGAGGAAAGAGAGAGGCTTACCATATTGGAGAGGTAGAAGAGAGGAAATGGAGAGAAATGGCGAGACCTCGCGGCTTCGCGTATATATAAGATTAGGGTTCCTCGCCATTTCCTCGTTAATTAACGAGGAAAGCCCAAGGCCCGTGTTTCTGTTCCTCGCCATTTCCTCGTTAAGTAACGAGGAAATCCCAAGGCCCGTGTTTTTGAAAGGAGGAAATAGCGAGGCCCGTGTTTTTGTTTACGAGGAAATATCGAGGCCCATATCCTAAACCCCTAAAATCTCAAACCCCAAACCTATAATCTCATCTTTCATATCATATACTTCATTTATTCTCAAACCATCATCTTTCCTCAATCTCCTCTATTTATAAATTAATTTTTTTTCTTTTCAACATTTAGTTTTCCAAATAGAAAATACTTTAGAAACAACTTTTAAAATCTTTATATAAAATTTTGTAAATTTAATTTTTAAATTTTTTTTTTTAATTAAAATATAAACATTATTTTCAAATCTATAAAACTTAACTCTCAACATTATTTTTGTAAGATTATCTAAAATTATAAATATGATAAGTTTCTATATATTGTTAATAAGAGATATTAATATTGTATATTTTGGATAAGATAAAATTTGGTAATAATTTTGATTGGTTTGAAGATATTTTGGTTTAAAGAAAGATGTATTTGGAATATATGAAGTAGAAGAAAAGGAAGATATGGTTTAGGGTTTACGGTTAGGGTTTCGGATTTTAAGGATTTGTACATTTCCTCGCCACTTCCTCGCCACGTGACGTGGTATTAACGAGGAAAAGGGAGATATGGTTTAGGGTTTAGGGTTTACTTTAGGCATTTGTACACTTCCTCGCCACTTCATCGCCACTTAACGTGGTATTAACGAGGAAAAGGGAGATATGGTTTAGGGGTTAGGATTTGGTTTAGGGATTTGAATATTTCCTCGTTAAGTCCACGTCACTAGACGAAGAAGTGGCGAGGAAATGTGTTGACGTGGACAGAGCGAGTATACGGTTTAAATACATGACTGTTTCGATGTATCGTATCCCACACATTTCCTCGCCACTTCCTCGCC
>OVBX01002545.1:2705-19863 GCA_900406325.1 Erucastrum elatum | reverse complement strand
CGAAGAAGCTCTGAGTCTTGAGCTTCGAACCCTCCTCTGTTTCGCTGGTGAATGAATCAGAGAGATTGAATACAAACAAGGAATAACAGTCGCCGAGACGGAACTCATCGAAGAGATGAGCCTCGGCTCTGTTAAAGTTGGACTCAGCGAAGCTATCATCGAAAGCGACCACGATGACGGTTGCAAACTGCAGTTAGACGGAGAGGGGAGTGAGCGTCTTATCTGTTTTACTCGAATATCATCGTCGTGTTGACAACTTGACTCGGAACTTGATGTTTAATCAATAATTGTTATTAAGTTATTGGAGCATCAAGGCGCCCGTGGCCCAATGGATAAGGCGTCTGACTTCTAATCAGACGATTGTGGGTTCGAGTCCCACCGGGCGTGAGCATATTTTCTTTTTATCTTCTGATAAACAAGAAGTTAGTAATTAACTTTTCATTCATAAAATTGGCGACAAGTACTATGACGAATACTGATTCGGATGTCTTTTTTTTTTTTTTGTAATGTTCAAATGTATTCTTAAAAACTAAAAGGAAGGATGATTAACTAATAGAACTAATCCACCGAGAAGAGGTTCACCTACCACAAAGACCAGTCAGAGTTGTTGGATCTACCAAGAATGTCTCTGTATTCCCTTCAGATTGGTCTTTCTTCTCTACTCACCAAGTCTCCTCATTTTCTACTTTCTTTTTTAGTTGTTTATGTCTACTTTTAATTTGTTTAAAATACACCTCACCTACATGGCTACATCCAGCATGAAATTCTCAATCACGCCTTTGGAACAATTATCGTGTATATTTAGAATGAAATCAAGACGTAATAAATACATTTTTGGAGTAGTATCTAGCAGCAAGCATGCAACTGACTCATAGATGCACAGACAAAATTCACTTGTCACAAAACCACACCACACACAACTATCATTTTAAAAATTAAAACCACTTCACTTAGTTGGTTCCAATAATCGGAAAATTTATTTGATTGCCAACGAGGCGATATCACCCCCTAGTGCGTCTGAAGGCCCACCATTTTAAGTAGGAGAGTTTCACCAACCCCAAACCAGGTTCTACCGGATACAACTAAACCGGTTCAAACCGGTCTCGTTTTCTCTTTCCTTTATATACACACCAATAATGCCATCTGTATGAATCACTTATCACCCCACAAACACTTTAACATATACAGAGTGAGAGATGGCGACAACAGCAGCAGAGACAACAAAGACATCTACCAATGGAGAAGACAAGCAATCTCAGAATCTCCGTCACCAAGAAGTCGGTCACAAAAGTCTCTTACAGAGCGACGATCTCTACCAGGTCCGGTTACATATTCAAAACTCTTGCGGTTTGCTTCGGTTCAATAATTTAATCTAAAACCTTAATTTTACAACATGCAGTATATTCTGGAGACAAGTGTGTATCCAAGAGAACCAGAATCGATGAAAGAACTCAGGGAAGTCACAGCAAAACACCCTTGGAACATAATGACAACATCAGCTGACGAAGGTCAGTTTCTGAACATGCTCATCAAGCTAGTTAACGCCAAGAACACTATGGAGATCGGCGTTTACACTGGCTACTCTCTCCTTGCCACCGCTCTTGCTCTCCCTGAAGACGGCAAAGTAAAAATCTTCTTCCTCTGTTTTTTTTCTCTGTTCTTCCTCTGTTTTTTTATAATATATGATTTAAATGTGAAAATGGAGTTAAAAATTTCATATTTTTATCTTCAGATTCTGGCTATGGACGTTAACAGAGAGAACTACGAGTTGGGTTTACCGATCATCGAGAAAGCTGGCGTTGCTCACAAGATCGACTTCAGGGAAGGCCCTGCTCTTCCTGTTCTTGATGAACTCGTTGCTGACGTAAGCATTCTTCTTCTTGTAACGTAAAGAAAAAAAAATTATTGCAAGGGAGTAACTTAATAATCGTGTATGGTCTGGTGCAGGAGAAGAACCATGGAACATATGACTTTATATTCGTTGATGCTGACAAAGACAACTACATCAACTACCATAAACGTTTGATCGATCTTGTGAAAGTTGGAGGAGTGATCGGCTACGACAACACTCTTTGGAACGGCTCTGTCGTGGCCCCTCCTGATGCGCCGATGAGGAAGTACGTTCGTTACTACAGAGACTTTGTTCTTGAGCTTAACAAGGCTCTCGCTGCTGACCCTAGGATCGAGATCTGCATGCTCCCTGTTGGTGATGGAATCACTATCTGCCGTCGGATCAGTTGATTGATGACTTTACTCTTTCTATGTTTCAGATGCATTTTCACCAACCAATCAAAATGGACCATCCTTATGTATTTTGTTAAGTAATATCTCTTGTCCTTTCTTTTGCTTTCTTCGTGAACAAAGAAAAAATAATGTTTTCAACCTTTTTGTTATGGTTTTTTCTTTTTTTTGTTCACTATAAACGATACAACCTTACAACATCTAAAAAAAATATCAGTCATTAAGTTTTCTAAAGGAACTGGAACTTATGCATAATCGATAGACAAAAGTCCATAATATTTTATACAAGAGAAATCTACAAAGAAAATAACCTAGAGGTCCCTAATACATACCTCTGGACCAATCAATTGAACAAAAGTAGCCGCTGAAAATAAATACGTTTGTATAGTATATTTTCGAAATAAACTAAACTTTCCGTTTCAAAAATACATTTTTTTTTTTGAAAAAGGGCTAAAAATACAAAATATTAAATAATAACAATTATTTTCTGATAAGTTTTCTTGACACAAAGAAAAATAGATAAACCACAAGAATCTAGGAAAATCTCTACATTTTTTTTTCAAATTGATAAAACCCATGATAACTTCGGATATTCTACCTTTTTTAAAAAAAATGTCAACATAATTATCTCAACACCTCGTTATCAAAATATGGAAAAACCCTTAAATTCTCAAAATGTAAATGGAANATAAGTTTTCTTGACACAAAGAAAAATAGATAAACCACAAGAATCTAGGAAAATCTCTACATATTTTTTTTTCAAATTGTTAAAACCCATGATAACTTCGAATATTCTACTTTTTTTTAAAGAAAATGTTCAACATAATTATCTCAACACCTCGTTGTCAAAATATGGAAAAACCCTTAAATTCTCAAAATGTAAATGGAAAAAAAAACCTTTTTCTCAACAAGGAACACTTTTTCCCCCAAGGTTTGTCCCCTCTCTCTCTCTCGCCTCTGAGAAGTTGACGCAAGTTCGATCCTCTGTGTGCTTCACATATACTTTCGTCTCTCCTGCCTCAGAGTATACCGCAATTATACACTGTAAGTTTTAATTCCTCCTCCAGTTATCCTTAAACAATTGCTCCTCTGAAGTTGTCTTTGCCTTCTCTTGTATCACACCGAAGTTTAGTTTGAATTATAATGATTTTCACTTCTATAGAAAAAAAAATTAATCAATGTATATGTTACAGGAGACAGTAATGGAAAAAAATTCACAAGATCCAAACCAAGTTTCTGGTTTGGTTGGTCAAGAAACACCCGTCAAGCCTAAACCGCCACTGAAATTTTACGTTCGGCGAAAGTTTACTAAGCGGCTCAATAAGTTACAAAACGTCGACGACTCTGCAACTTCTCCACAAAAGATTAAGAGTTCCGAATTGGCGAATTCAGATCTTTCTTCAGATTTCAACATAGAAAATACAACTAAAGAGGAGTTTGTGAAAAAGAGTGAAGAACCAGAAAATTTCAAAGGTAAAAAATTATTGAGTTCAAACTGATGTTATCTATATAGTATAAGATCAGTTACTTATTACAATTTTATTTTATTTGATGGTGCAAGTCGATCTACAAAGTCTCCATAGCACACAAGGGAAGAAAACTTCAAAAGAAGAAATCGAAGAAAAAAATGCCAAGTCAACAGTTCTTCAAGGTAAATAATTTTTTAACATAAATCTTATAAAATATAGTTAGCACATTTTAGGCTGCTACAAATTGTGAATACATGAAGTAGTAATCTTCTTTATGTTTGTTTTATTTGGTGAAAGATGATTCACAATATGTTAATGGAGAAGGAAAGGAGAACTATACTGAAAAGAAACGCAAGAAACAGAGATACCATAGGCCGAGGATTATGGAAGATGGAAAAAAGCCAAGGGATCATACCAATCTTCGAATGAGAACTATATCTAAGAAAAGGAGTAAGAAAGAGAAAGACGATGAAGATGAAAATGTATTCGAGGTTCGAACTCCAGAAAAGCAGAGTTCTCCAAAGAGAAGAAAAAACAAAGCAAACAAGAATGTAGCTCGATCTTTGGCATTAGATGATGAAGAGATGAGTTCTACTACTTGTCTTGCTCTTGAACTTGGCAGAGGTTCCATTCCCAACTTTCCAAAGGGCAAAAGGAGGATGACTACACTCCGTAGAACTGATTTTCATGTGTTGATATCGCCCTCATTTCCTATGCCCATTTGGAAAAAGCATTCAAAAAGGTCCACTCGTAAAAAGAATATGGTTAGATGGACTAGAAATGCTTTGTGTTTTGAATGTCTAGAAGAAACTTTGTTGTTGGTAGAAGTTCATCCGAGCGAGAAAGGTAATCAGCTATTTTTGTTTATCTTTGAAGTATTTTTATTACATAATCTATTTAATACCTTTTTGATGATCTATTTAATTTGATTATCTATGTATTTTTGACAGATATAAAAACGATAGCACCAGAGCTGAACCTGATGCATTCTAACCAGAAAATAACAGTTGGTAACGACTTCTATTTCTCATAAATGATTTTTGTAATGCGTTTATTCTTAAAAGGAATAAGATGATAAGGGTTTTGCACATATCAATTTTATATGATTTTGCGATTTCTTTGTTTTGTAGGCTCGAAGGAACGCTTGAAAAAAGCTAAGAAAGTTGGCAAACTTGTAACCAAAGAAAAAAACCACGAGAAAGATAATGGACATGTAGATGTTGCAGTTCAAACTAAAGGTAAATAATTTTTACAATCAATCATAAAATCTGATATTTTTCTACTATATCTAGTTTTATTATTTATATGTTGTTTTCACAGATATATTCATAACAGCGTCGAGTTGTGTTGCACCAAACTCACGCACTAAAGAAATGAAAGATATGCTGGAGAATTTAATTTTCCAATTAAAATATCAAAAAGATCACAATCTTTCATCTTTAGCCGATGTTCCATTGCACATAGAAGGTAACCATATTTTTATTTTGATCTACAGAACTTTTTTTTTTTGATTTTTCATTACATGCAATCATTCTTCATTTAATTAGTAAATTGCACATTTCTTCCATACCTACACACATATGGAGATATCTTGATAGTATAGCTTGTGTTTAAATACTTACAACTTGTGTTTTAGATATAAAACGGGGTCATACATATAGTAATTTGAATGGAGATATGTGATAATATATAAATATCGTTGGGTGGTTGATTTGGTTACACATTATTATTTTTGTTCAATTGTTTTTGCAGAAACACTTATGAATTCGGTTAGCTACATAACGCCTAAAGAGTCTACGAAAAAAACAACTAAAGGTGTTGCCAAGTTAATCAAAGAGATGGACAAACTAAATATCAATCGAAGAGGAACAACTTTGGGCAAAGCAAAGAAAAAACTGGTTAATGCGAAAGTGAATCTTGATCCTGAAACCGTTAAAGAGTGGGAGTTGTTAATGGAGAACGATCCTCCAGATATATCACATGTGAACGATGAAGAGACTGAGTGCAAATGGAAAGAAGAACGAACAATCTTCCAAAGCCGGATAGAGCTTTTCATTAACCGGATGCATTTTCTGCAAGGTACATTGTAATCTTTAAAAAGATTCACAAATAAAATATACATTTAGCAAAATGTTGTGCTTTTGATTATGTTAGTGGTTGCTATCTTGCAGGCAATAGAAAATTCAAACAGTGGAAAGGTTCGGTTGTTGATTCAGTGGTTGGCGTTTTCTTGACACAAAATGTTTCTGACTACCTGTCCAGGTAAAATCTGAATTAGTTTACAAAACCTTGAGCTGAAATATTTAATATTTTTTTTGTTCTGATTATTATTCTTTTACAGCAATGCTTTCATGAGTGTTGCTGCAAAATTTCCAGTGGATGCAAAAGAAAGGTTGGAAAGCTTAGCATATTTTATCGATGAACCTCAAGAGGTTAACAACTTACTTGGCGATGGCCAAATACCAATTCAGAATGAGAAAGATGATGCTAAAAATTCACTTGGATCTGTCTCCTTACAAGAAAATTTGGAGCAGCATGAAAAAGATGCAAAAAGAAAAAACAAAAAAACAGGTATCATGGAAGATGAGACTGTTGATTGGGAGAGTTTGAGAAAAGTGTACACAAAAGAAAGGTCTAGGAATGCAATACATATGGACACTGTTGATTGGAATGCTGTAAGGTTATCTGATCAACAAGTTCTTGCTGACACCATCATGAAACGAGGACAACACAATGGTCTTGCAAGAAAAATCTTGGTAAGAAAATATTTTTTTTAAAAGTCTTGGTGATATATTTTTGTAGAGGTTAGGCACTAATGTATTTTTTCTTTTCTAAAGAAATTTCTCAACGAAGAAGCAAAACAAAATGGATGCGTGGATCTTGAATGGCTTCGTGATGCTCCTTCTGACTTAGTAAAGTATGTTTGTGCTGATTTTTTAATGTTATTGCAGCTTTCATTATTGGAAAACGGCATTAAAACTTTATTTTCTATTATCAGGAGATATTTATTGGAGATTGAAGGAATAGGGTTAAAGAGTGCTGAGTGCGTACGACTTTTAGGACTTAAACATTCGGCTTTTCCGGTATGAAAAGAAATTATACAAATTTTATATCTATTTGTTATCTTTTAACATTCACTATCTTTTGGATGTGTATAGGTTGACACAAATGTTGGACGTATAGCAGTTCGTCTTGGTTGGGTTCCTCTTGAACCTTTACCAGATGGTGTTCAGTTGCATCATTTATTTCAGTTAAGTACCTTTTAAAAAAAAATTAGATTTATAGATAAGCAACTAACAGTTTACTCTTTTCAATTAGGTATCCTTCAATGGATTCAATTCAAAAATATCTTTGGCCACGATTATGTAAACTTCCGCAAGAAACATTGTAAGTTTATCTTTAATAAACTAATAATTTACAATATCATATAGACATGTATTGGTTATCTTATACTTTTTTATTTTATAGGTACGAGTTACATTATCAGATGATAACATTTGGAAAGGTGCGCACCTTACAAATAAACCTCTTCATTATGATATTATTTTTTAGTTAAATACAAATCAGTACTCATTTGGACTAAGTCTTGTAAACCACAGGTCTTCTGTACAAAGGTTATTCCTAATTGTAATGCATGCCCGATGAAATCAGAATGCAAATATTTTGCAAGTGCATATGTCAGGTTACACTCTTATTCTCCTTATGTGTCTTTCTTTAATACATTAGGATGCACTTTAATACGAGTATCAGTTGATGATTTTGGTCACTGAATGTCTCTATAACCTCTTAACAAAAAGTTTGCAAACTGATCCGCTATCATTGCCTATATACACAAAACGAAGAAATATGTTAGTTTCCTTGACAATAACAAACTTGAAGAGTCTCGTTTGTTAGTTTCATTTATCTCTATCTCACTCATAAGCCTAATGAGGCATGCTAGGTTAGTTTCTATGTATAGAAACCCGTAGGAAGCTACATAATCACACATTCATTTTTCTTTCTTCTTTTTCAGTTCCAAAGTTCTTCTCGAGGGTCCTGAAGAAAATACACAAGCGTCACAAGAGTGGCAAGAGTCACAAGAAAATACACAAGCGTCACAAGAGTGGCAAGAGTCACAAGAGTCAGACACTTCATATTGTCATGATGATGATGCAATGATGACATCAACGATAAACTTGATTGAAGAATGTGTTTTTACTGAAGGCAGCAATCAAACTGACTCTTGTGAACCAATAGTTGAGTTTCCGTCTTCACCAACTAGAGAAATTCCAGAGTTACCAGACATTGAAGATACTCCTTGCAGAAGTACTTGTCGGTCTAATTATGCAATTCCTCGAATTGATTTTGACATGGATGCATTGAAGAAAAACGTAGTGGATGCATTTATGAAAGGTGCAACGATGCTCAACGGTTTTAGTGACGAGATTTCAAAAGCATTAGCAGTCATGACTCCAGAGAATGCATGCATTCCAATGAAGTTGCCCCGCAAAACAAAGTATTATGACAGATTAAGAACTGAACATGTGGTGTAAGTATTTTTTTAATATACTTTTGCAAGATTATCATATTATGGGAGTATAATCTAATTGTTTGTTTTGCAGATATGTGCTTCCTGATAACCACGAGCTTCTCAATGATGTAAGTCTATACTACAGATTTGCAACTTTTTTTTGGTATAATTTGTTAGAGTTTTTATATGATTTTGTTATGTATTATAGTTTGAGAGAAGAGAACGTGATGATCCTAGTCCATATCTTCTTGCTCTTTGGCAACCAGGTATGAATTACACAAAACTTTATCATCCTTCACATAAGCATAAGACTAATTTTTCATTCTATTTCTTTTTTTTTGTAGGTGAAACATCATACTCGTTCATGCCACCAAAGAAGAAATGTGACTCAGATGGAACAAACCTTTGCATGATTAAGACTTGTTCTTATTGTTGGAGTATACGAGAAGAAAGTTCAAACACTTACCGTGGAACAATTCTGGTAAACTTGAATTAAAGACTAGTCATTCTAACTCTGTTGACTTGAACTTACATGGATCAACGTAAATTGAACAGATCCCTTGTAGAACAGCAATGCGAGCAGGTTTCCCACTTAATGGCACATACTTTCAAACCAATGAGGTAAGTGTATTTTTTTTCATTGTTTGGTTTTCACTGAACTCTTAAATAGTAACTTTTATGTTTTTTCCCAGGTTTTTGCAGATCATGAGACGAGTGTAAAACCTATTGTGTTTTCTAGAGAGTTATGTAATGGGTTGGAGAAGCGTGCGCTATATTGTGGTTCATCAGTGACGTCCATTTTCCGGATGTTAGACGGAACAAGAGTTCAACTCTGTTTTTGGACTGGTAATATAAGTTTAGTTTTGAGTTTTTGAAATGATTAAGCTGAAATATTTGAACAACGATATATGATGGTGTGATGTGCAGGATTTGTATGCATGAGAGGATTTGATAGAAAGCAACGAACTCCAGAAGGACTCGTCCGCAGACTACACACCCCACCCGATGAGAGAGGAGAAAAGCACATGAGAGATTGATCGATTTGTTTCTTTCTTTTTAGTACTTTTTTAGTTATCAAAGACGTTGAAGAACTCATTTTCAGTAGTAAAAGTTTTTTTTATCTGATTTTTGTGTTCAAAAATGAAGTTAGATAATAGATATGTTGTTTAATCCCGCAATCTTCATACCATTTAGCAATAGGGTATAGAGATGCATACCACACAAACTTTAAATAGATGCCAAATCAGAACTTGCATGCATATATGTTCTATCTTTTATACCTTTTGTCTTAAGAACTCTTTAGTAAGTGATGAAGATGCATAACTTATTTGATAAATGTACATGCAATGCCCTGCAACAAGAACAACAACAAGAACAACAACTCTACTCGTAAGTCCTTCTCAATATGCATTTGGAGAATATATATTAGACTACTAATTGTTGTCTCCACCAAAATTAACTAAGCAAAAGTCCCTTCATTTGAAAACAACACAAAGAGAAAAGCTCAAGCTCAAACAATCAAACCGTTACAACATCTCTACAACCAAAATTATAGAGTCAAACAAGCTTACCAGAAGAGCAACACGAGACACTAGCTCTGAAATGGCGCAAAGGGAGGACTTAACAACGAACTACTATGGGCTTTTTGTTATTTCTTAGGCCCAAACCCAAATGCTAAAGACGCGTAACCGACAAAAACCGTTGATAATTAAGGGAAGGGCAATCTCGTCAAATTCCCCGGTTTAACAAGTCACGGTCTAGTCCATCCATATAAAACCAATCAATTTACTCGGTGCCTTCGTCGTTTCCCATCCGCTATTTCCTGACTCACCGAGTCGACTCGTTTCCCCCAAATCACCTCGCCGCAGGCAACCACCACCGTCATCCCTAAGCTCGGATTTCTCCATGGAGATTTCCTCTGCTGAATCTGAATCGCTATCAATCTCCGGCGCGGCCGCATCTTCCGAGGTCGCATCGGAATCGTCGTCGGTATCCTCTCCTTCATCCTCCTCCCTCTCCGCCTCGAGTCAAACCTCTCCCACCGCTTTCTCCGCCATAGATCCCGCGTCTGCGACGGCTACGGCTTCGCGATACGTTGATGATGACGAAGAGGAGGAGGACGTTTGCAGGATCTGCAGAAACCCAGGGGAAACGGATAATCCGCTTCGGTATCCGTGCGCTTGCAGTGGGAGCATCAAGTTCGTGCATCAGGATTGCCTCCTTCAGTGGCTTAATCATAGCAACGCTCGTCAATGCGAGGTTTCGGTTTTATAATTTGATTAATTAGGGTTCTTGATCGAAGAAATAATATAATCGATTTAATTTATAAATTGGTTATGAATAATTAGTTAATTGATTTGAATCTTGACAGGTTTGTAAGCATCCGTTTTCATTCTCACCGGTGTATGCTGACAACGCTCCAACGAGGCTTCCTTTCCAGGAGTTTGTTGTTGGGATCGCGATGAAAGCTTGCCACGTGTTGCAGTTCTTTCTTCGGTTGAGTTTCGTGCTCTCCGTCTGGCTTCTCACCATTCCTTTCATTACGTTTTGGATTTGGAGATTGGCCTTTGTGAGGAGTTTTGGTGAAGCTCAGAGGTTGTTCTTAAGCCACATCTCCACGACTGTGATTCTCACTGATTGTTTGCACGGGTTCTTGCTGTCTGCGAGCATTGTCTTCATTTTCCTCGGGGCTACTTCTTTGAGGGATTACTTTAGGCATTTGCGGGAGCTGGGAGGGCAGGATGAGAGAGAGGATGAAGGTGAGAGGAATGGTGTTCGCGCTGCGAGGAGACCTGCTGGACAGGGTAATAGGAATCNTTTGGTGAAGCTCAGAGGTTGTTCTTAAGCCACATCTCCACGACTGTGATTCTCACTGATTGTTTGCACGGGTTCTTGCTGTCTGCGAGCATTGTCTTCATTTTCCTCGGGGCGACTTCTTTGAGGGATTACTTTAGGCATTTGCGGGAGCTGGGAGGGCAGGATGAGAGAGAGGATGAAGGGGAGAGGAACGGTGTTCGCGCTGCGAGGAGACCTGCAGGACAGGGTAATAGGAATGTTGCTGGAGAGGGGAATGTTGAAGATGCTGGAGATCAGGGTGCTGCTGTTGGAAATGTTGCTAGGAGGAATCCTGAAAATGTTTTGGCGAGGTTGGATATTCAAGCGGCTCGTCTCGAGGCTCAGGTTGAACAAATGTTTGATGGTTTGGATGATGCTGATGGTGCTGAAGACGTTCCGTTTGACGAGCTGGTTGGAATGCAGGGTCCCGTGTTTCATTTGGTTGAGAATGCGTTTACTGTGAGTTGAATGTTACTCCTCCTGTGGATTTGGTTTCTTGATTATGTTGCCTTACATTAAAATCTTCATGTTTTTTTTTCCAGGTTCTGGCAAGCAATATGATATTCCTTGGTGTTGTGATCTTTGTGCCCTTCACATTAGGACGTNGCTGATGGTGCTGAAGACGTTCCGTTTGACGAGCTGGTTGGAATGCAGGGTCCCGTGTTTCATTTGGTTGAGAATGCGTTTACTGTGAGTTGAATGTTACTCCTCCTGTGGATTTGGTTTCTTGATTATGTTGCCTCACATTAAAATCTTCATGTTTTTTTTTTCCAGGTTCTGGCAAGCAATATGATATTCCTTGGTGTTGTGATCTTTGTGCCCTTCACATTAGGACGGGTTATATTGTATCATTTGTCGTGGCTTTTTGCTGCTGCTAAAGGCCCTGCCCTGACCGCATCAATGCATTTTATTGATTCGGCATTGGAAAATACAACTCTGAAGAGTGCGTTGACTTCTGTCTCGAATTTGACTAATGAGGGCCAAGAAAGTGGACTGCTTGGCCAGCTCTCAGAAATGGTGAAAGTCAACGGAAGTGAATTGAACGGGGCTAATAGTACTCTATCTACTGCTGCTGATCTCTTGAAAGGGTCTGTTACAGGATCGTCAAAGCTATCTGATGTGACAACCCTGACCGTTGGGTACATATTTATAGTCTTTCTGGTTTTCCTATACCTCGGGATCATTGCGCTGATTCGTTATGCCAAGGGTGAGCCGCTGACTGTTGGGAGATTCTATGGTATCGCTTCAATGGTAGAAGCCGTACCATCTCTCTTTAGACAATTCGTGGCCGCAATGAGGCATCTGATGACTATGATTAAAGTTGCCTTCCTTTTGGTCATCGAGCTTGGAGTCTTCCCGCTGATGTGTGGGTGGTGGCTAGATGTTTGCACGGTTAGGATGTTTGGTAAAACAATGTCTCACAGAGTGCAGTTTCTATCAATTTCTCCTCTTGCAAGCTCACTTGTTCATTGGGTTGTTGGAATCATGTACATGCTGCAAATAAGCATCTTCGTTAGCCTTCTTCGAGGGGTACTTGTTTTCCTTGGTCATAATTTTATTCTGGAGATACGTATATCTCTGCTGCTATTTAATATTGTTTCTACTCTTGTATAAATTGCAGGTTCTTCGCCCTGGAGTTTTGTATTTCCTCCGTGATCCTGCAGATCCTAATTACAATCCATTCAGAGATTTGATTGATGATCCAGTACACAAGCATGCTCGGAGGGTTCTGTTATCTGTTGCAGTATACGGCAGTTTGATTGTGATGCTGGTATTTTTACCAGTCAAACTCGCGATCCGGATGGCTCCTTCGATCTTCCCGCTCGACATATCGTAAGTATAGTATTGGCTTACCTTCGTTTTTTGGAGATCTTGTGTTTGAGTAAGTATTTTCTAACTTTGGATCTTTGCAGTGTATCCGACCCATTCACTGAGATTCCGGCCGACATGCTTCTGTTTCAAATATGCATACCATTTATCATCGAGCATTTCAGACTTCGGACCACAATCAAGTCTCTTCTACGCTGCTGGTTCACCGCCGTCGGTTGGGCCCTTGGTTTGACAGACTTCCTCTTGCCAAGACCCGAGGACAACGTTGGTCAGGACAATGGAAATGGTGAACCAGGGAGGCAGAACAGACTACAGGTTTTGCAGGCCGGTGGGCCTGACAGGGCTATAGCTGCGCTTCCAGCAGCTGATGACCCTAACAGAAATCTCCTCCGTGCTGGGAATGTCAACACGGGTGAGGAATATGAGGATGATGATGAACAATCTGATTCAGAGTAAGTTCTTACTTAAAAATTATCTTAAAGCTTCTATTATTGTTTGGGATTTCTGCGTACTTGGTATATATAGATAACTGTGTGCATCAAGATTTCCATTGAGCTTTATTCTGAAATGAACGTCATGTTTATAGCAGGTACAACTTTGTGATCCGGATAATCCTTCTACTGCTCTATGCATGGGTTACTCTTCTTCTCTTCAATTCAGCATTGATAGTTGTACCAGTTTCTCTCGGACGTGCTCTATTCAGTGCCATTCCGGTTCTCCCAATAACGCATGGGATCAAATGCAACGGTAAATATTGTTAAATTTGATCTCCTGCTCATTCTTTAAAACGATTACACAGTTTTAACAGAATCTTCTCCTAAATCTGTAGATTTGTATGCTTTCGTTATTGGCACATATGCCTTTTGGACTGTAATATCTGGAGGCAGGTATGCTATCGAGCATGTTAAGTCGAGGAGGACTTCAGTCTTGTTTAACCAAATATGGAAATGGTGTGGGATTGTTTTCAAGAGCTCGGTACTATTAGCCATATGGGTAGGTGGTTTCGTGATGTTGTTTTCTATTCAGAATTTTCTGATACTCCAAACTCATTTGACTCTTGATTCTGTGTTTTGTAAAGGTTTTTATCATTCCGGTACTGATCGGACTTCTGTTTGAGCTTTTGGTGATTGTCCCAATGAGAGTCCCAGTAGATGAAAGCCCTGTTTTCCTTCTATATCAAGACTGGGCTCTTGGCCTCATCTTTTTGAAGATTTGGACTAGACTGGTAAGTATTTTGTTTCTCTTAGTAATCTTTTGCCGCATTAAAAAAATATTGTCTCTAAAAGAATGACGACCATGGACAGGTAATGTTGGATCATATGCTTCCGATAATGGATGATAGCTGGAGAGCGAAGTTTGAGAGAGTAAGAGAAGATGGGTTCTCGAGGCTTCAAGGGCTGTGGGTACTGAGAGAGATTGTATTCCCTATCGTCATGAAACTGCTAACAGCATTATGCGTGCCTTATGTCTTGGCGAGAGGAGTGTTCCCAATGCTCGGATATCCACTAGTTGTGAACTCAGCTGTCTACAGATTCGCTTGGATAGGTTGCCTCTCTGTGAGCCTCTTCTGCTTCTGCGCGAAAAGATGCCACGTCTGGTTCAGAAACCTTCACAACTCCATCCGCGATGACCGTTATCTCATTGGTCGGAGGCTCCATAACTTTGGAGAGGCTGCCTTAGCTAACCAAAACCTAAACCAAAGCAGTGAGGATGCTGCAGGAAATGGTGGGGTTTTGATAGGACGCGAGGGAGATGCTGATACTGGACTAAGGCTCAGACGTGCGATCCAACAAGAAGCTTAGAAAAGAGTAGTGTGTTTTGTCAGGTGGTGAATCAACCAAGAGTTGGAAACTGGTCACTGAGTCGTTTAACATTTGTGTACTTCTACTTAATCCGTAAGGGGTTGGCCTTTAAAAGATTTTTTATTTGTCGATGTGTAATTATATATATCCGTTTCTCCTTTTTGTTTGTGTATTAAAAGTTTAAAACTGAAAGATCTTTAGAAATAAGTCGATAACGCTTCGTTAGTTCATATTTCTATTGTAATGTGTTTGGAAAACGATTGGTTTTTGCACTCTTATTTCTTTGCCTAGTGCATGTAAGCCGTAAGGGAAGGCTCGATCAGATCACTTAAACAAACAAGTAAGGTATTGAAGCAGTTACCGTAAGTACGCAAAAGAAATTAATGGAGTAAACTGAAATATTATTGCTGGTCCATACTAGTCTTGGCATTGGGTTCTATAGGTTTAGTATCCGTGTAATGATATGTCAAGTTGCCGTTGACATTGTAACAATCAGATATTTGTAAAATTTCTCAAAGTTATCTCAAAGAAAGTATAAATTAGATTATATTAGATGATGCATTAGCTTGTGAAAGATAAGTACCATACATATATGTTTTGTTGCAGTTTTGTTGCAGTTCCATTGGAACACGATCGTAGTATATATCTAATTGAATATAATTTTGACAAATCAAATCTTATCATATCACATCACTCGATTAAGATATTTTCTATATAGATATGGGCTAATGCTGGCCACGACTTGCAAGTAAAACAAAATAAGTTTGTAAATACAACCATCACATCTTCAAATAAGAACTTACTATAAAGAAATGTTACGAATAAGCACTTCTGAAAATCAAATTGCCAAATGATAAATCAAAGAAAATATGTAAAATACGAATGACGTATCGTAGTCTTAATAATCTACGAATGTGCGTGTATTTTAACATGTTTAGCAAAAAAAAGAATGTGCGTGTACCAACACACAATCAAATATTCGAATGTATCACTGCGATATATTATTCTAATCTACATAAACCAGGTCAATAATCAGAATGTAACTGCTAAGCTATGAAGCTAATATGCGAAGGTGTCACACACGCACGCGTAAGTCTGACTTTTTTAAATCTTATCGCCAAGTCACCAACCAACTCTCAAAAGTCAAAATCAATCTTAACTCGTACGTTTTTACTTCAGACACAATCCAACGGCTGAGATCTTCTTAAAACTCATCTGTACTAGGTTATAGTATGTCCTAATGCTTTTCTCTTTCATCTTTCGCAGCTCGTTTCGCCTAGAATCTATCGCTCACAGTTTTTATCTCTCTCGCCGTCGCAGGCTTCGCCGCCGGCAAGTTCCTACCTTTCCCATCTTCCCTCTCCTCTGATATCCCCACAGAAAAAAACCCACAAAAAGAGTAAAACGAAAAGATTAAAAAAAAGAATTGTTTGGTTTTTGACTTCTGCTTCATTGTTCTTTCGATTTGTTTTGGTTCCAGTCTAATAAACGTGAGGGGAGGGAAGAGTTAATCGAAAACCTCAAAAAAAAAAAGATTAAAAAATTTCAAAAAAAATTCAAAAAGATAATGGCTCAGGTTCAGACTACGGTGGCGCCGGCAGCTCAGTTCGGAACGACGTCGCTTTACGTTGGTGATCTGGATCTCAACGTGACTGATTCGCAGCTTTTCGATGCGTTTAGCCAAATGGGCCAAGTGGTGTCTGTTCGAGTCTGCAGAGACTTAGCCACACGCAGATCGCTCGGCTATGGTTACGTTAACTTCACCAACCCACCAGATGGTAAAAGGCCTTCTGAATTTGGAAATGTTAATCCTTTGTGTTTATATATATATATATATGCAATGTGGCTGTTGCATAGGGTGTTAAGTCTATATCCTATTGTGGTCTTTTGTTTTGCAGCTGCAAGAGCAATTCAGGAACTCAATTACATACCTCTTTATGGAAAACCTATTAGGGTTATGTATTCTCATCGTGATCCTAGTGTTCGCCGAAGTGGCGCTGGTAACATTTTCATCAAGGTAACTCTTTTGTCTCTGTCCTTACCCTCTGATGTAAAAAACAAGATGATTGTTAAGGAAAATATCAATGTTTAAATTGGTTAAAATCAGTATAAATCGATCTTAATTAGTCTAAATTTGTGAAATTAAGCAATAATGTTGTGCAAAATCCACAAATATGTCCTTTTGTATATGTTCTTTTCTATAATTTAGTTAATTCAAAATGAATAGTTTGTTAACGCCTAGTGTTCTACCTAGTGATTTCTTGAACATTGGAAATATTGAATCTTTATTTTATTCTCTTGGGATGTGAAAGAAGTAGATTTTGATCCCTTTAGTTGTGTGTTTGTTCTATTTGATTTTCTCTTGCTAAAACATTGGCTACAAATTTACAGAATCTGGACCTGTCCATAGACCACAAAGCACTACACGATACATTTTCAACCTTTGGGAGCATCGTGTCGTGCAAGGTAGC
>OVBX01002544.1:0-19872 GCA_900406325.1 Erucastrum elatum | reverse complement strand
ATGTTGTGTTTTGATTGTGCTTTCTCTGGTTGTATAATTCCCTGGTTGACTTCTGAGATGAAATGACATTAAAGGCATGAAAGGTAAACACATTTAGGTTCATACACACTGTGACTATCGGATACATTAACAAATACATGGACTAAGTCCTCACAAAAGCAACACTCTGAATTGTAGAAGAATAACAACCTTTCATCATCTCAAATAGGCACCAACTATATTAACGGCCCAATAAATTATAACAACAATAAGAACTCGTGGACTTTTTTATTTGTGTAATATATTCACAGAAATGAAGATTTTGGAGTAAGTTTACACCTGAAAAGACAATTATCCGCAAGCCCTTTCCTTTTCGGAGGCAATCAATAAGCAAACCTCTTTATTATTTTTTAAGGTTAGTCAAGTGTACAGTGAATGTTCGGTTAGTGCTTGGTCAAACCGTAATTAACAAACTTCCAAGATAAAGAAGTGAGGAATATTAACAACACTGCTACAAGTCCACACCTTTATCTTTCTTCTTCCTTATTCTCAGGGAAATCAAATCAAACCAAATCAATTTAAGGGCTATTTTAGAATTCATAGCATTCTTTCTCTGTCCCCTCTGGAATCAGAAAAGTATCTGCCTTTTTCCTCTTTTTGAGAATATATCTGACTTTTCACATTCCTCAATCTTTGCCCATTTGTTTGTTCTCAAAGGGAATCTTTACTTCGTTTTTCATTTCTGGGTTTTGTCTGAAACCCTTTTTCTGGGTTAATCTGTGTTTGCTTTCTTACAGTTAAACAAGGAGATTCCGTGCTCAAAGTTTGTAGCTTTATTGTTCCATACCAAATGGGCTAAAACTCGGAGATAGAGGTGTAAGAAACTTTCTCCATTGATGATCAACTGTTTCAAAGACCCATTACATGTTGTGATGAGTGTTCTGCTTTGTAAGATCCCTTGCCTCTTTCTTTTTAATATGTTTCTGTAAGCCCTTCTTTGACATATACGCGGCGAGTTCGCTCATCACAAGTCTTTGATAAAACTCTTCTTGTTTCAGCCACTAATGACGATGATGGTCATGAAGAGGCTGTTGTTGGTCATGTGGACGATCACAGGAATGATGTTAGAGAAGTGGATGAAAAGGAATACGAATGTCACATTGGTGGTGATACTCTCACTCTGGTAAGTAGTCTCAGAAAGGTGGATTCTAAGGAAGGGAAGAAGAAGAAGAAGGTACAATGGGTGGATTTGATGGGGATAAAAGAGCTTGCTGAGATTCGAGAATTCGAACCAAGGTTGGTGGTCTTCTGTTTGTTTTCCATTTATGTGTTGAAGTTGAGATTCTCATATATATGGACAACTAGTTTGGTCATAAGGTCTGAATCATACTTGCTCTTTTGGAATGATGTGAGTGTCTCATGTTCTTGCAGTGGAGATGATGATATTGACTCTGATGGGGAGAAAAATTGCGTCTGTGTTATCCTGTGATCTGTCCATTTGAGTTTTAGTGGAGGATCCAATACCAAGGACGAGGTTGGAATCCTTATACATGGAGGTACATAAATAGAAACAGAGAATCTGCATTCGTGTTCTATTGCTCCCTTGAAGTTATATGATGATGATTCGCTACACAACGATGAAGCAACTTTTTCTTCTTCCCTAGAAATGCTGCTAATTAGAGTATAGATCTTTAACTTCATTCTTTTCTTCAAAACCATTTTAATGTATTGTTTCAAATCTAGCAATCACTATGTAAATCAATATCTACTTATGCATATGAGTTTAACATCACTAAGTACATCAAATGTCTCCATAACAACTTTGTTCGGTCTGCAACTTCAGCAGCATCTTGTCTTTGAAGCATATGGTTGTGTTGGAACTTTCCATATCTAAGTTTTATGTGTACTGTCAAGCTTGAAGCAAACGTTATCAAAGTTGGTTTAAGTAACAAAAAGTTTGATTATCTTTTCTGAGTTGTAAGTGTTTTGGAACATAGGAATCATGAGACTAAAGACAATCACACTTTGGCTGAAAACAAGATTGTTATGTAATAAGCTGATCCAAGAGGAAGGGATATATCCAGCCGAGCAATTGTATCAATTTTTTCCAGTCAATTTGTATTGATTTTCATATGAAAAGAAAGTAAATCTCCATATGTTCCATCTATTCATTTAAAACTCGTACTACGGAATCATTGATTTATTCATACGATTGGTCCAAAAAGTTCAGTAGACAGCACATTCTCTTGTTCAAAATCATTACACACGCTCATCTATTACAAAGCTAAAATGAATCAGGATCCGGTAGAGTTACTTTATTCCCCTATCTCCTCAGTATCCATATCCTGAAACAAGAGAGAAGTAACACAGAATCAGTGATAAGATATGAATTTTTTTGGAGGATCTTCACAGGAGAGTAAAAGTATTTGATTGTATGAACAAACCTGAGTTGTCCATTGGGTTGCCTGCAGGAACTGGCTCAGGCTCCTTAATCTCAACAACGACACAGTCTGACATCAAGAATGTCTTTGCCACCGAAGCTGCATGTTCCAAGCAACACCTCACAACCTAAATCGAAATAAAACACACCAAGTTCATGGATCTGCCTGTGATGAACCACTTAGTTAAGCGAAGACAGTTTATTTATGCTAAACAAACTGACTTTAGTTGGATCGATGATTCCTGCAGCCATTAGGTCCTCGTACTTTCCGGTTGCAGCATTGTAACCGAACTTCACATTATCGTTAGAAAGCACCTGCCAGTGTATACACAACAAGAGAACTCTTAAAGCATCTGATGTAAATCAAAAGCACAAAGTGTGTGGAGGTTTTTCTGTTAAACTACCTTCTCGCTAACTACGCTTCCATTGACTCCAGCATTCTTGGCAATCAGTTTCAAAGGGTAACTTAGTGCTCTTTTCACGATATCCGCTCCAACCTGAAGCAAGGGAATACAGACAAGTTAGAAGACCTGAAGGTTTAGGAACTAGAAACAGAATGCTTGATCAATTTATACCTTTTCTTCATCATTGTCAAGACCGGCTTTAATAGCATCAACCTTGGAAGCAAGTCGAAGTAGAGTACAACCACCACCAACGACAATTCCTTCCTCAACAGCAGCCTGCAGAATAGAAATCCTGATCAGTATAGCTCACGAGTACAAGCTTTTTTAAAAGCTCAGAAAAAAAGAAAATCACCTTAGTAGCATTAAGAGCATCTTCAACTCTCAGTTTCTTCTCTTTGAGTTCTGTCTCCGTTTGTGCTCCGACCTTTTACCAATTACATAAGAGCTTTCACTTAATATCTCTCCAACATATTCGTTTTGTTACGTTAAATAATACTAATGGGATTTGTAAGTAACCTGGATCACAGCAACTCCACCAGAGAGCTTTGCAATTCTCTCATTCAGTTTTTCCTTCTCATAATCTTGCTCCGCTTGCTGCAACAAACCAAGTAGCATATTACTATTAAGTACGCTATCGACAAAAAGCTAAGTATAAATCATATACATCTCCTACAAGTTAATACTACCTCAATGAGGTTCTTAATTTGTGTAACACGCTTTTGCACTGCCTCTTGTGTGCTCCCATCACCTACAATGGTCGAAGTCTCCTTAGTAAGGACCACCTTTGCGGCCTGTCCAAGAACCTCTTTTCCAGCTTTGTCAAGAGAAAGACCAACTTCCTCACGAATCACAGTTGCTGCAAATGCAGATAGAAAGCCAGGACAAGATTAAAACCACAACGATTGTACCAAAAACACAGAGCTAAGCAATGCACAGAGAGATTACCTCCAGTAAGGATGGCAATATCGTCAAGGTATTGGCTCTTGCGCTCTCCAAATCCTGGAGCTTTGAGAGCTGCAATCTTCAATGTTCCTCTAAGCTTGTTAACAACAAGGGTCGCTAAAGCCTCCTGCTCAATGTCTTCCGCAATTATCAGGATAGGGTATCCTCCTCTAATCGCATCCTCCAAAACACCAACAAGATCTCTAGCATTGGTAATCTTCTTGTCAACAAGAAGCAACTGTGCAATACATTTAAATCCATTAGACAGAGAGAACATTTAACAGCTGCAACATTACGATGGAGTGAGACTTATAATCAAGAGACAGTTTACCTTGCAGTTATCGAACTCAACTGACATTTTCTCGCTGTCCGTCACAAAGTAAGGGGAGACATAACCGCGGTCAAACTGCATCCCTTCCACTACGTAGAGAGCGTTCTCGGCACTTTTACCCTCCTCAAGTGTCACCACACCTTTCCTGCCCACTCTGCTCATTGCCTCAGCAATCATACTTCCGATTTCTGCATTGTTACCTGCACTAACCGCTGCCACATCTGCAAGCTCACTGTCTTCAACCTACATCATACATAACTTACTATCAGCAATCATAATTTTGACTCCTCACATATTCAAAGAAGTAGAGTTATATAGGATTTGTAACCTCCTTAGACATTTTCTTGAGCTCGGCAACCAAAGCCTTTGCTGTCTTCTCAATGCCTCTAGTGATCAAGACAGGGTTTGCACCAGCAGCCACCACCTGAATGACAACAAATTTAGAGATTTAAGATCACCGTTCTATTTGAGTTTCCATTAGAGAAAGCTGAGAGAAGAACGTTACACATACCTTGACACCCTCAGCAATAAAACCTTGTGCAAGAACCACAGATGTTGTGGTACCATCACCGGCCAAGTCATTGGTCTTGGCAGCTGCTTGCCTCACAAGTTTAGCACCAATGTTCTCAACCGGGTCTTCCAGTTCAACCTACAGTAGAAAGTTACGAGTTACAAGAGTCTTTTCAGCTTAAAGTAAATATCATAACCAGAAGGATAATGATTCCAATACCTCCCTGGCAACAGTGACACCATCATTAACAATTCTTGGTGATCCATACTTGCTCTCAAGAACAACATTTCGCCCTTTAGGTCCAAGTGTAACACCAACTAGGTCCGCAAGCTTGTTGACACCAGCCTAGTACAACACAAGAATCACAAATAGTTAGCTGCAGTAGTAGTAAAGTTTAGGGGCACACAGTTTTTTCCTTAAGAAAAAAAAAAGATGCTCACTTGAAGCTTCCTGATGGTAGTCCCGTCTTTGTTGAAATGCAACTCCTTGGCTGCGCACACAATAGCAGGACTGGATCTTCTGAGCCTGGGGAACACGTTCTGCCTCCTCCCGAAAGAGCTTGAAGACAGCTTGTTCATGAGCTTCTTATCCGCTTTGTGGGCATTTGGAGCAACCATGGAGCCAATGGAAGACGTTGCAGTGAAAGTTGATGCCATTTTTTTCACTTCAAAAACAGACAATCCAACAATCAGATAACATCTCTTAATATACATATATATACACAAAAAAGGCTCTTCTATTCATCGATATATGGTTTACATAATCACAATTAACCAAAGAAACTACTAAAGCAATGCAAATTCACATAAAACCAGAGAAAATAGAAGAAATGAATATACAAGAGTACCCATAACCTTAACGTAAATGAATCTAATAATTTCAATAAAAAAATGAATTTGAAAAAGCTTAGAGTAAAATCTTATCCAACATAACAACAACACCAAACACAGACGGATAAACAGGGCCAGTGAAAACGCAGAGGCACTAATGATTAAAAAGGATAAAAGAAACTAACGGAGAAGTGAAGCGGAGAAGAAGCAGCCACAGGATAAGGAGAAACTGGGGAAGCTGCTGAAGCAGGAAGGAAGTAGGTTTATCTCCTTGTGAGAGAGAAGTGCTTTTAACGTTACCTCTTTAGAGCTCTTCTAGCTATGAGTGAATCTTGACCGTTGAATTCAACGATCCGGATTGGTAATCGGATCCTGAATCTTATTTCCCTGGGTCTTATTTCTTATTGGGCCTTTATCCTCGGCCTATTTCAAATAGAACATCCTGGGCCCATTTCAAATAGAATGATTAATTAGTGGTGATTCTGGTGAGTTAATAATGAAATAAAGGTTTTTTTTCTTTAATGATTAGTGGTGTGATTAATTAATGAAAATTAAAAGAAACGTGTCAGTTGTTGCAACTCGAAGATATCGATCACGTGTCGGATCCGACATGGCATGGGTATCGTCTTCCTCCGTGATTAACTTAACTTGGAAAAATCTGTTAAGGACAAACCTTTCAGCTAAAAGGACAAACCTTTTGATCCTATCTCTCTCTCTATCTCACGAAGTGGTTGAGACTGTTGCCATAAATAAACAAAAGCTCTCTCTCTCTCTTTCTGATTGATTGATTGGTTGGTGGGTTCGACGAAAGCTTTGATCTTTTGCATTAAATGGCTTCTTTTTTAGGCAGATTCTGCCGGAAACTGGTTGTTCCGGTCTCAGCTCACGGAGCGAGGATGGCTTCAACGACGACGTCGTGTGGATCAGAAACCGTGAAGTCGTTGAACCTGTACTCTGCTATTAACCAAGCTCTTCACATCGCCTTGGAAACCGATCCTCGGTGAGATCTTCTTCTTCTTCCTTTTGATCCAAGTGTGTTTGAGATAGCTTAAGCCTGTTTCCTGAGGTGTGTGATCGTGTGTTGGAGTCTGATTATTGGAACTTTCTTTTTATGGAAGGTCTTATGTATTTGGAGAAGATGTTGGGTTTGGTGGAGTCTTTCGCTGCACAACAGGATTAGCTGAACGCTTCGGCAAAAACCGTGTTTTCAACACTCCTCTTTGTGAGCAAGTATGTTTCCATGTCTTGTGCCAAGTCCTATTGTTCTTGATGAGCCATTCACATAAGCTTCTCTTTGATTTGATTCAGGGCATTGTTGGATTTGGTATTGGTCTAGCTGCAATGGTGAGTTCTTTTCTGCCTTATTTTTTTCTGTTTCTCCTCCAAATCTGTTGTTTTAACATGTATGAATGTGAATGTTTGATCTTGACAGGGGAACCGAGCAGTTGTAGAAATTCAGTTTGCAGACTATATTTATCCTGCTTTTGATCAGGTAAAGAAAGTGTTCCCCATATTACAACCAAGAATCTGGTTTCCACCTCAGGTATCTGATAGACGTTTTGATTCATAGATTGTTAATGAAGCTGCAAAGTTCAGATACCGAAGTGGTAACCAGTTCAACTGTGGAGGTACACCTTATCTTTACATTTCTTGACTTCAGGTACATCTGTATCTTTTGTACTCATTGGGTTTTTTTTTATATGGATGGAATGTCATAGGACTTACTATAAGAGCACCGTATGGGGCGGTTGGTCATGGTGGACATTACCATTCACAATCCCCTGAGGCTTTCTTCTGCCATGTCCCTGGTATTAAAGTTGTTATCCCTCGGAGTCCAAGAGAAGCAAAGGGACTCTTGTTGTCCTCTATCCGTGATCCAAATCCTGTTGTCTTCTTCGAACCAAAGGTACTTGTCTATCTATTCATACACCAAATCAGCTTCTCTTCTTGACTGGTCTTGAAGATTAGTTACTTCTTTTCCAGTGGCTATATCGTCAAGCAGTAGAAGAAGTTCCAGAGCATGACTATATGATACCTTTATCAGAAGCTGAGGTATAATGTGTTTCCTTATGAAAAAATGTATGACAATCTCATAGTCTTTTGTCTGACAAAGGAGGAGTTGTTGTCAGGTTATTAGAGAAGGCAATGACATAACACTTGTTGGATGGGGAGCTCAGCTTACCGTTATGGAACAAGCTTGTTTGGACGCAGAGAAGGTTTTAGATTTATACTATTTCAACTCGAAGATAATTGTTCGTTAGCTGTTAGTAACATGGGTCTTGAGTTAATAATGGCAGGAAGGAATATCATGTGAACTGATAGATCTCAAGACTCTACTGCCTTGGGACAAAGAAACAGTTGAGGCCTCTGTTAAAAAGACTGGCAGACTTCTTGTAAGTTTCTCTAGCAAGTGTCGGTTTTTGTTTTTGTTTTTTTTTTGTGTGGTCGTCGTTCTTATAGATTGCTTTGGCTTTGGGGTTGCAGATAAGCCATGAAGCTCCAGTGACAGGAGGTTTTGGAGCAGAGATCTCTGCAACAATCCTCGAACGTTGCTTCTTGAAGGTAAAAAGCATAAGGTTATTAATTCATCTACAAGAAATCAACTCTCAAGTGGTTTGTTTCGTCTGCAGTTAGAAGCTCCAGTAAGCAGAGTTTGTGGTCTGGACACACCATTCCCTCTTGTGTTTGAGCCATTCTACATGCCCACCAAGAACAAGGCAAGTTCCTTTTCCTCTTTAATATTCTCCATCAAAAACTCATTTTCTAATCATATGGGGTTTTCACGTTTGTTGCAGATATTGAATGCAATCAAGTCCACTGTCAATTACTAGCTGTTCAATCTGTTTCTTCAGAAAACTTGAAGAACTGTAATTTGTTATTTTACATTATGTGTTATGTAGCCATTTTACGCAGTGCCATGTGTTTATATGACATATTAATAAGCAATTAAATGCCTAAGATCATCTGAAGCCACCAAAAGTGTAACGAAAGCTAATAATTAAGCATTAAACAGATCCATGACACTCCAAACATTTCAGATACTAAAGCCGCAAATCAGCTTAAAGGAGTTTATTACAGAGTCATGGTGTCTTATTAAACATGGTTAGTAGACAAGTTCTAAGTTACTCTTTAACAATTCGGGTACTGCTCACTAAAACAAACATTACAGGAAACATGATACTTGGAACAAAAAAGGAAAAAGAAGATTTCTTGGAATCTCCATTCTGTATTTACAATTTTTTCAATCTGAATCATCAAACACAGTCCCTTTGTTGAAGGAAAATAACCTCACCAAGCGCTTTGCCACCACCCGGGATCTCTAGTTCATGGCACATCCAAACGTAAACATGTTTTCTTTGCCTCTGATGTATATTATAGCCCTGCTTGTATCAAAAGATCAATAATTTAAACACTGGTGGTTGATTCATAAGCTATGAATAAAGAAAGCTTGGAGGCGTACATACTATCATTGCTGGATTTTCCTGAACTCTGTAAGAACTGGGTAGATATTCTCAAAGGCGGTGTAAGTCTCTTCTCTCATCTGATAATAACCACAGGACTTCATCAGATATTTCATGACAAAATGTGTTAATCATTTGAAAGGAAGTAAGCTTATTATACCTTGGCTCCAGTTATAACAATCTTCCCGGAGACAAAAATCAGTAGCACAATCTTTGGTTGTTTCATCCTATATATCAGTCCTGGGAATAGTTCAGGCTCGTACTAGAGAGAGAGGAGAACCATCAGACCAATTATCTCCATCTTATAACTACAATGCCATACAATTCTTGAGGTTATCACTTACACTAGAGAAAGCACTGTGAGAGTACGCAAGACCTTCAAGCCTAATGGGGAATTTGACGTCACAGGACCCTACAATGTTCTGAATCTTGAAATCCTGCAGAAACGTAATCCAGAAATTTCATTGCTAGACTGTATAACCAAACGAATGGAACAATATAGTGTATCTTGTGTCAGAGATAGATCATTTGAGTACCTTGAACTTTGCAGGAAAGCCAAGCTTTTGAACAATCCGAGCGTACTGAACAACAACCAAAAAAAGAGCTCCTTAACATAGTAGAAAACAAAATACCTACTGCAATTACATCAAGTTTATGACTGCAGTGTTTCTAGAAAAAGAAAGAAAATCAGACTGTATTGAGAGAGGAGCTGGTATACCTTTCTCGCAGCCAGCTTTGAAAAATGTTCACTCTTAGCTCCGGTACACACCTAACAGTCGACAAAATAGATGACAATGTTACAACAAGAACATGGTAGATCAAGAAATGTGACCAGATATGTTATAAAGCCAATATAACATACCATTTTCCCAGAAGCAAAGATCAAAGCTGTAGTCTTTGGCTCTCTTATCCTCATGATTACTGCAGCAAAACGCTGGCAAGAGAAACACAAGCAAGATTAAACTATATCCAAAGAAATACAAGCAAAATTAGTTTAAAATTCCTAACAGAGAATCAGGTTCACAGAAAAAAAAAACACCAGATAAACTCTAACATAAGTTGTTAAATAAACATCCATTTCATATGACAATCAGAGCAACCGGAAGACTATTGCCTCTTAGGTTTTGAATCATTTTTTATTTAGAAAAAAAAGGATACAAACCTTGGGGTTATATTCGGCATTACGAGCCTGCAAAGCTATGGATTTAAGATCAAGCTTGCAGTCTAAGTTCACTGTCGAGACAATGTTTCTGAAACAAACAGACAAAAAGATTTAAAACCATGTCAGTCCACAAAACAAAAACTCAAGAATCTATAAAGGTGTTATATAGACAAGAGAGGACTCACTGAAGAGTTGGGATAATCCCAGAAGGATGCTTCATAAGGTCAACTGGTTGACTCCCTTCCATTCCTTGTTCAGCCATTCTCTAACACAAAACAAATCGTAAACACAGATTCAGCTAGATCCCGAGACAGACAGACAGACAGTATAATTGGACACATGTGAATCTAAAGCCGACAAAACATCCACGCGACCAAATCAACTTGTGTTAAAAGAGTTTTCGATTACTGAATTCTAGAAAGGAAGAGGCTTATACAAATTGTTTCACAATCAGACAATGACAGCTTTTGTTCAGAGCTATGAAAACTAATCGAGAGAATCTCAGATCCATTTCTAAGCAGCTATGAGGAAATTGAAACCAGATCCGATTGATTGAATCCATTAGAAACAGAGGGTGAGAATCAAAATCAAACCTTTCGTTATAGATTGGAATTTGGAATCTCAAATCTAGGGTTTCGTAGCCTCCAAATGATTTGAAAAGGACAAGGCTTTGGTATATCTATATATACAGAAGAAGAGAGAATTTAGAGAGGGAAAAAGAGATTTGTAATTTGTAAAATGGGATTTATAAAGGAAGAGACTCGTTTTCCACCTCTCTGTGCTTTGGCTCTCTCTCTTTGGGGATGAGGTTTTGTTCTGAGAGGTTGCGTTTTAGATCTGAGGAGCCTTAAGACATCTTTGTAGCTATATGTACTTTCCTAAACTACCCTTCAATATTTTTGTCGGATGAGGGTACTTCAGGGAAAACATTCTCGACATGTCTAAAGTTTACTGTCTTTGCTAGAATTATAGGTGAACGACAACTCTTTGTCTGCCACGTGCGATATTACAAGATGTTGTCTTTTTCTTATATATTTGTCTTTTTTTTTCTTCTGAAACATATACAAGATAATGTCTAGATAGGTGTATTCAAATAGAGAATTCTAGTGATTTGTATCAAACTTATTAAATTTTTGACTTTAAATAACAGTGTTGTTAATCGTTGAGATGTTTTTTAAAAAGAAAATTTCTATTGGTTGTGATTTAAAAGCGTCTCGATGTAGTCTAATAAAAAACATTGTTTTAGATTAGTATTTTAGTCAAAATCACAATAATACTTTACTAACTCAAAAATCTTGTAAAACATTTAAAATTAAATCACTTTCAGCTGAGTGGTTTTGTATCCAATATTTTTATAGTATGGTATACTGATTATTTTGCATTCTATTTAGAAGAAACAAGTGGACTTCAAAAACCCATATTCCAAGCTTGTTGCACTACTAAACATATGGTTAAAACATGGCCAATTATTAGCTTCAACCGCTAAAACAATTGCCAATTATTTACTTGTTTTAAAGTGTTGAAATATATTTTTGAATCACTTATAAGTTCAAGAAAATCACTTACTCAACAAGGTTTGGCCATAGTTGTGTCAAATACAGCAAATATGAGAAGAACCAAAGGTTCAAAGTGATCAAACATTCTGCAGAATCTTGGCTTGGCCATAGTTGTGTCCTATTGGCTTCTAATGTTACGCAGAGTCTTGGCTTGGCCATAGTTGTGTCGTATTGGCTTATTTGAATTAATTCTGCACAATCTTGTTTTTTTTTGTCATCACGCTTGCATTTTGTCCAATAAATCGTAGTTTAGGATAGTTACTTTTGCTTTATTATTACACTAGTTTTGACCCCATGCTACGCATGGGAATATTGTTTTGTTACAAAGAAGACCGAATTTCAGTTATGTATAACTAAAATTACAGGTATAATATAACTTGATAATAAGCTTTGTCTAGTAAATTTAAAACTTTGTATCTAAAAAACTTTTAGAAGTCTAACCTGCTAATAAGCTTTGACCATAAGGTCTCTTACTTCCTTTAAGGCTTTTATTTTGCTTCTGCAATGACCATACCACAGTAAGTTACAAAAAAAAAGACCATACCACAGACACATCATTTACGTTAAGTATNATGTTTCTCTAACATCTTTCGTATTTTGTCCGAACTTTTCGGACATCGATTTCGTCTTGACCTATTTTGACCCCAACAACAGACACATCATTTACGTTAAGTATTTTTACTATAATTAATAAATATTATATTTACTCATACAACTGCACTTGGATATCACCGATAGCACACAATTAGCTTGAAGCTGAAAGAAAGAATTGCTGAGAAGATTCTTAGTACCACCATCTTCACTCTGCAACTTATTTATAAACATGTTATAGCTCAAATGGAAGGGGCCCGTAGGAAAAGAAGAAACAAAACAGTCTAGGTTGATTAGTAGGTTAATCATTCTAAACCTTTTTTTTGTTAAAAATATTTTAAACCTTATGGATATAATAATACAATCAGATACTTAATAATGTAGTTGTTCAAAAAACTATTACGTCCTTTGAGCTTTGATCTAGCTGCAGGGGGTATTATCGCGGGGTGCTCGTTTTACATGTCCAGGATTATTGGGTTACACGAACAAATTGAGATTCCTTTCATCTATAATTTTAAAATATCAACCTTAATTTTAACCTCCTTCTCTTAATTTTTTTTTCTCTTACCTAATATTCTCTTACATTTCTTCATTTTCAATGATGTACAATTTAGTTTCTAAAAAGAGTCTACAAATAAGTAACTTAAAGTCAAAGGCATATGTATTTTGATCTTAAAATAAACAAAGTAATATTACCACATTTCTATATTATGAACACATGATATAAAAGTTTAAAAAAAAACACATGATACAAAGAATAAAGAAAAAACATACCTGATCAGGTTAGGCCTTGATCTAAACATGAAACTTTCTCGTTTTTTATCACCCGAGTTTTCACTAAACCATTTGTTGTGATTCTGAAGAAATTCCGGGTCTTTATTGCATGTGTTTTAAGATGAGACTCTATTACTCTCTTTCAACAAACTATCACTACAACAACAAATAAACATATTTCAGAAAATGGAAAATTTCGTCCATTTTGACATGTTTTGTTAACTTTTACCTTTTTCAGATGGAATATGTAGCTTTTTTGCAGTAAAACAACAAAAAGGGTAAAAAACTATGAGTTTGTTAGTAGAGAAAAAGATTTATGCAGAAGAAACTTTATTTGAGTTAGTTTCACAAACCTTTGACTTTAAAATTCATATGCCTTGCGTACGCTGCTCCGCCTACTAATCCATAGCTTTTGTGTTCTTTTTCTTTTTTTCTCATTTCCTTAAAAAAAATTCCTTTGAGAGACTATTGTTGTGCTACTGCTTTGGCAATAAACTAATTCGAAGATTTGATCTATCCGGGTAGATGTAAAAATCTCAGAGAGAATCAATCGAGTTGTTGCAAATAATTAAGAAGTTTACAATGTCTTGAAAAAATTAGTGGTTTTAAGTTAGAAGATCATGGGTGTAGTGTGAGAAAATAAAGGAATTTTATTTTAATTAATAAAAAAGAAATAGAAATCGATGGAACTGTTTTTATTTTAAAAAAAAATCAGCATTTATATATTTTTTCTAAAATTATGAGTTTTGCCAAATGTCAAATTTTGATTTGCCAAATGACTCGTGCTTTAGTATATAAATGATTTTTTCTCCAGGTTTGTTGAGATTCATTAACCCAAGTGTCTCAGAAAAAAAAGTGTCTCAGAATTCAACACGTTTATAGTGGGTGCTAATGTTAACTTATATATCTATTGATCGTATTTTTATTAAATTAAGACAGCTAAGCTCAAAAAGACAGCTAAGCTCGATAATTGATACTCTCATAGAATAAATGTAGACGACTTTCTAAGCGTATAAGCGATTAATATTTTATTAAACTGGATGAGATTATTGAAAACGCACAAATATTTATACATCTTAAACTTGACAAATAACTGAATAAGTAATTTGTGGATTTGATACGCGAGAGATGCAAACTTGATATGGAAGATTGAAACTTAATAGTTAAAGGGATTCAGACACTACAAGAAATTGTTAATATAGCTACGGACTAGCAAAGAGATTGGTATCATATCTTTCTAATAGTAATAAAAAACGGTTGCTTTAGGAAGTAAAGTACGATAAAATATGTTCATGCAATTACCTGATTGGTGTCTATATAATAGTAACAGACAAAAATAGTTTTTGACTACTCATTATTTAAAGTTTCTTTTTACCAATGAAATGAAAAATAAAGGAAATGATTTTCACCATAGTTTTGGTGGAGAAGAAGGACGACACAAAGAAGTATTTATTATTATCTACGCAAAGTAACCTTTTCCTCTTAATTTAATCTTTATTCTATTTTTTTTTGCTTGCATTACTACTATATAAAATGAACTAATTTAAAGGCTAAAGAAGAGTGTCACATAAGACAAAATATTCCTGACCAATCAAACAGTCATGTCATGGCATCTCTTTTAAGTGAAATCAAATGTTGGGCTTCCCAAATTATATACTCCCATTCCATATATTTTTTATATGGATAACAACTTCCATGCTGGACTACCGGTTGTAGGCCTGCAATTTAAAAATAAGGAAATGATTGTAAAACAGAGTTTTGGAGGGTCTCCGTACAAAAGAATTAGTTGAAGTTGTGTGAAGTCTCCTTGCCTAGGTTTTGATTTGGAACTTTTTGAGGTCTCTGAAATGCTTCGTAGCTTGCTTTGCAACCTTTCCCAATTTTTATGCCAAACACGATATGCAAAACCTAAGTCTGAAGATTGGTGTTGAGACATACATTAAGACCAAATGAGCACTATAAGCAAATTATTTGACCTCTACAGTTAGATATGGTATACCTTATAGATAGTGCTATCTGCCGACTGAAGGCTACGATGTAAACATGAGAAGTATGTAAAGTCATGTTTTTTATATAGTCCTGGTAAATGCTGAATCCATCTTAATAAAGTTAAAAGGACATATTTTTTTATTGTTAATTTTCATAATTTGAAATCTTCCTTTTAAGCAATGCTATAGATTATATACTGCATATAATAATTACAATATTTATTCTTTTCATTTTTATTAATCTAAGTATTGAAAAATTAAGATAATATAAATAATTATTAGAGAGAAATTCGAATAGATATATGTTAGGCCTACTAACCATATTTACTCTTCTATATTTATTTAGTTTTGAGAGTTTTTTTTGTGTATGGATTTGACTACATAATTCAGCTTAAGCTTAGAAACAACTTTTATCAGTTTCAGCATGGAACCGGTTCTCCTTTTAAAGCTAACTTTTGATATTCAAATAGGTGAAAACATGGACTTCCACTTCTGAACACCTTATGCAACACCGGAATGCTAGCTGGTGTACAAAGTATGAAGGCAATTTTCCTAGAAATAGTCAGATCGTTCTGTGAACATGATCTCACATTTGTGCTGCATTTGTTCTGTATTTTTATCTCTTATGTTATTCCAAAATTTATTTTAGAGTTCTATCCATCTGTAAACTCAATTGCTTCTGTAAGTCCTGCATTCTGATTTACGTGATGTATTTTGCAATAAGTATGCTTTTTAGACGAGTGTGTTCCTTCTTAGTTGACGAGTTGTCTGTTTCAGGATTTCTTTTACATCTTTTAAAGTTTTTTTGCTAATGTGTTCATGTAAAGCAAAATCTCCCACATGCAACGTATATTCGATGGTTTTCTATAAACATCAAGATTTGAGATGATCTGTTGTGTATATTTGTTGAAACAAACAATCACTTCACTTTTTATGTGAAAATAAACCTTTATGAGACACATCAATGCAGAAAATACAGTATTTTGAGGTTAATTGTCACTGTAGTTAAAATTTAAGCTATTAAATATTCTTGAAAACAAATCAAAAAATTAAACTAAAACATTTTATTTATCGGATTTTGGAGGAATAAGTATTTGACTAATAAAACTATGTTATTAGTTGTTTATTTTTCATCTGATGAAAGTATAAGTGTCTTAGATCACTAAAATTCCAAACAAATTTTTGATTTCATATCATAATAGTAAGCATGTTAATTATTAATACCTACAGAAGATAAAAAATAAAAAAAATAGGAAATAATAATTTCATATATATTTTTTAAATCTGAAAAATATATGTGTTTGGAACACTAAAATTCTAAACATTTTTTAAAAATATCATATCAAAAAAATAATCAAATTAATCTTTAACACTAGATGAAAATAAAGAAAAAAATCTTAATGAATAAAAGTGTTTTTAATATTATGTTCTTTCCGAGAAGATACAATTTTACTTTCAGCCATCCAGAAAAAAAGAATAGAACAAAAAATAGTAACCCGGTTGCACAGTCTTATATTCATAGCTTTCAAAAATGTCACTAATAAAACATCAATAAAGAGGATAAAAAAATTTGTAGTTACTTTCCAAACTCAAACTTTGTATGTTCTTTATAACTAAAATATCAAATAATATTGTATATTTATACTAAATTATGAAAGAAATTATAACCACACAATCCGTGCGTAGCGCGGAAATGGATCTAGTGTCTATAAAGACCATTCACACATCTTATTGTTGTCTCTTGTTTTTTTTTTTTGTTTCTTTTACTACTCCCCTGCTAAACACTAGTTGGACCCGCAGTCCAATATATGTGCATCTATAAGACTATAACCATGTGTGACAAGAATGTGTTTCTCAGGTGGGCTAACTGAAATACCAAAAATAAAAAAAAAATCCTTTGTATAAACTACGTCATATGATTACCTAACACTGTTTTGTAAGAAAGTCTACGAATGTATGATGACTAAGACGTGACGATTGCATTGTTCTTTATAAAAGTTTTTTAACGTATAATGAATACTTCGTCGTCGCTATCTAATTTCCTTAAAAAGTCCCCGGTCTTTGTTTTGGGTTGCAAAATTTGATTGTACTTATGCGTGTGTTCGAAAAAAACGAGAGAAACTCTGTAAAAAGTCGGAGATATAAATCCACAGCAGANCAAAAGAAAGTGAAACAGTGAACTACTTTCTCTTCCTACGATTTGATCCACTAATTATATAACTAAATAATGCTATCCGTCTGATTATCTTATCAAAACTAAAAGTTGAACATGTGATCTAGTTTAATATTTTAATAAGTCGTCTTAAGGTTTTATTATCAAGGTATTCGTTGACTCTGTCGGATGAGAGCGATTTATAGGACTGACTAGTAATGACCGAAACGTATACGTCCACGTATCATTCGTATTTAGTTTTTATTACTTCGTGTCGGAGTCTTCATTTTTTGGTATTTTCCGCTTGGTAATTTTTTGATTTGATTATGGTTGTTTATGATGGTAAATCATCCCTCAGAGAATGTGAAAGTTCTAATGGCGATGCATTAAGATAACCTGAGTGTAGACAGATTCGAAGTTCTATAAGATCTATAGACGCCATGCTATCACCCGATCAAATAAATATAGTTAAGTTGTTTATGATTCCTACCAATAAGTACTTTCTCTATTTCAATATGACAGGCACAATACAGACAGGTGCCAATGTTCACTTCAACAATCAAGAGCATGATACCACGATTTTTCTATTTTATATACTAAACACGCATTACTTTATTTGTACATGCCCGTCTACTATGGAGACTCAAACATCTAAACATACCCTTTTTTTATTTCATATAAACATACTTAATTGCTTGCTGATTGTTATTTCTTCATATTCATATGAGCCATAGTAAAAAAAATTAAAGAGTATCCCAAACCCTTTCGACACCTCATTGTTTTACGATAATATGTGTAAACATTTTTTTGTCAACTATGTGTAAACATTTAAACATTAGTATTCATTAATGCATAGTTTTATTTGAGACCTGACGATAATTTGAAAGTCACTCGTAAATCACCGTTTTTTAAAGATTGATGTTTTAGATTTTTCGCATATATTAAGAAAATTCATTAAATTTTGATTGTAAATGCATTGTTTTTATGAATAACAAATTTTCATATCTTTTAACCAATAAAAAGTCAATAAATACCATTATTTTTTTTAAACTTATAATTTTTCATTAAATCATATATTGAAAAAATAAAAAATTTATGGTAAAAAAAATCAATCTTTTTGAAACAATTTTTTTTCTAGAACATCAATCATTTAGACATTGTCGTTACTTCTGTTGAACTTGAATACTTAAACAATTTTATAAGTAATCCTGTAAACAACCAACGCTTTTATATGTTGTCATCGGGCATTGACATCAGCTTCTTAAACGACAATACACTGAATTTGCATTCTGACATTCCAAGTATCACTGAATTTATAAATATATATATATATATATTATTTTGAGCTGTGAAATGTATTAACTTATAGATTATTTTCTCTGTTTTACAAAGAACATTATTTTAAAAAGTTTTACACTGATTACGAAAATCATTTATTTAAAGTTATAATTGGTATTATTTGATCAAAATTTGTATTAAAGTTCAAAAATATTTTTTATGTAAAAGTGTCAAATGGCGTTTTTGTAATATAAAAGGAATAATAGTTTTGCGTTAAATCAATCTTAATATAGTACCTAGGTAAAGTTGACCCAAAACGAATTTAAATTCAATTCAAGCCAGTAGTTCAATCTAAATAGGTATTTATGCTACGGACGTGTTAAAACATCTATACATAATCAATTTGAAGACGTCCAGTATAAATAGATTCCGGGAGAATATATATAACCATTCTATTAGCGCCGGTTCATGTTTCAATCTAATAGATTCATCATTTCATGTAATCCTTGTAACATGACTGATTGAACGACAGCTATTGAGATATTTATTACTATATCCGTAAAATGTATGTGATCCGTGACGGATTGAACTACATCTATATATATACTACTCTATCCGTAAAAGTATTTATTTTGATATATTTATACATGTTAATAAATAATTGATATATATTTAATTTATTAATATTTACACTTATTATTTAAATTAAAATATTTATAAAATCAATATATCTTGTAATTAATATTAAGCTAAAAATATAAATTGTGTTGAAATTTTAAAATAACATTATCTGCATAGCAAGAAAATATTATTAAAATGACATTTTTTGTGAAAAAAGTGATTGATAATTTAGTTTGAAAGTTTAGCCATATATATAATTTCTTCTGTGCTTAAGATCAAAGTAAAACTCGATCAAGAAACTTTAGTCAACCTTTAAGTCGATAAGAAGATTTGTTAACAACGAAGCCTAACTAAGATTTACGTTGATAGTAACTTTTTTTTTTTGAAAAAACGTTGATTGAAACTTTTGGTCAATTCTATTTTGATATAAAGTTTTGGTCAATTCTACGTCGATAAATATGTATCTCACGATGGCGATAAACATTCACACAAATACATTTGAGATTTGTTTGCAAAGAAGTCCAATGAATATACAGTTGTTTTCCTCTTTAGATGGCTCTGAAATATATGAATACCAAAAACAGAAAAGACTATAATTTTGTGTTATGGATACAAATAAAAATTATGGATAAATTTTGGATAAAAACAAATTACGTTTGATAACACAACCAATTTTCAAGTTCTTGATTCTTATATTGATACAAGACTAATAAAATTAGTATATATAAACAATTAAATTCGTAAATATATATTTATTTCACATATATATATATACATATATATATAAACTCTAAAATACTTAAATCCATTTATATTCTTACAAGGATATACCAAAAGGATAATCTTAAAAAA
>OVBX01002543.1:0-19876 GCA_900406325.1 Erucastrum elatum | reverse complement strand
TATATATATATTGTGTTGTTATCTGAAAGTAATATTTTAAAATTGTATTACATATATCGTACAAAACTATATAACATTAAATATGAATGTTAAAATTTTCATGCCCGCAGTTGCGGACCAGACACCTAGTTATATTTAAAAATCAAAATTTCATACTTTAAATTTTATTATTTGCTCACTACTATTTTAAAATTTTATTTAACTAAACATAAAAATAAAGAAAAAAAATAATTAAAAGAAATATTTTTTATTTAAATTTATATTAAAAATTTATGTGTGTATACTTAAAATTATAATCTTGAATAATTTTCTTTTATTTATTTATTTTGGTTAAAAATTAAACTGAATTGTATAAACTAAGAGAAAATTTTTAGATATATAATTATCAAAACGTAAAACTAAATTATATTTTTTGTAAATTTTTAGATATGAAGAGGAAACTAATGGTATAAGGATTAAGATAGTTACATTTAAAAAAAAAACTGTATAGTGGTAGAAAAAAAAATCAAATTTGGTAAAATAACTTTATATTTCTATTTATACTATTATGTTATTTAATGTTATATTAATGATGATAGAGAAGTTTATTACCTTATTTTAAAAATTTACCACAAAAATAAATTAACATTAAATATGAATGTCCAAGACATAATTAGCTTCAAGCCATATCATTATTTTTACTAAGCCATGTCATATTTTTCTTATGAAAATGAAGTGGTGATGACAAATAAGCAAAATTTTACAAAATTACTTCACAAATAATTACTAAGGGATCACCTTGCTAGTACCGTTTTAATTTTGCTTGGGGGCATAAGCTAAAAAAACAAGTGAACAAACAAACATCTTGTAATAAAAAGTTGAATCACAACACAAGAACAACAATTGCAAGAAATTGTGTAAAAACAATATTGTCTTTCAAGTCTCTGCGAATTGTCTAAACCCCTAGCTACAGGCCCGGCCCTGGGGTAAAGCCCGTAAAGCATGGGCTTGGAACGCCAAATATTATAAATAAGTTTGGGGCGCCAAGATCAGAAATATCTCATTGGTGCAGTGGCTAGAAAGCTAACAAGTCTTCTAAAGGTGTTGAGTTTGATACCGGTTAAGGGCATCATTTTTTAAATTTGCTTTAGGCTTGTTATTATTCTGGGCTGGTACTAGCTATAATCCGATTCCGAGTTCTTAAGGTTTCTATCCGAATCTTCAGTTTTGCATGTTTTTGCTTCCTAGATTGTAGCGGTTTTCGAAAATGATGCTTCAAAAACTGAAAAAAATCAATCTCTAAGCATAAGCTAAAAACACAAGTTAACAAACATCTTGTAATCAAAAAGTTAGATCCCCGAGAACAGCAATTGTTTGATTATGCTCTGCAGCGTGCTGTTACCAAACCTTCCTCAGTAAGGAAGAAGAAAGTTGCATTGCTTGTGTAGGCATTTGAAATGGTAGAGGTAATCAAACATAATCTCTTACTAACTCAGCTAATAAACTGATGTATTGCAAGTTATGCTTACGAAAAAACTTTCATGGTTTCTATGTGTGGTTGTAATATGAATGATATGATTCTCCTTGATCTGTGTGGAGGACGCAGTGTGTGTTTTTCTTTGAGACTAATGTATGGGAAAATCTTATGTATTTGTCTAGTTATATGTAACTATTTGAAACAGAGCATCAATCGAATGATGTTCTTGTTATAAAACATTGATTGCTGTTTACAACTCTAAACCGATGATTTAGATACCTACAATAGAACATGCAAACAGTATGTGCAGTATATAAAATTAAGAACACAATAACAATCATCCATAACCATAAGTTCATTAGCAAGATCACAAGAGTTTGCAAGTCTAAAACAAGAAACCTAGGAGGTTTAAATTAACTCATATACACCTTGACTATGTCCAGACAAGAGCACAATAAACTCAATAAGCTAGAGTCGACTGCTATAACACAAAACACCAGTAGCTATTATAACTAGCAACTCAGTCGTTGGTGATCTTGTTAACGAGGGACTTGTGGTGGTTGTGAGGGATAACTCCTCCACCAGTAAAAGTTCCTTTGATGAGAATGCCAAAGCTCATCATCTCCTCTGATTGCANGGGGGGGGGGGGGGGGGGGGGGGGGGGGGGGGATTCTCTTCACTTTCAGCTCTTTGCTTGCGTTTCAAGCCAACTCCACAACTTCTGCAGTTAAGCGTTCCAGAATCGATGCCGTGTAGACCACGGCTTCTCAATTATCAGACAGATATCTTCTAGTACATTTACATCCAAACTACGACCAAAAAAAATCAATAAAGTGATGTCTCAGTGCAAGAATTTCTCTGAAAATTCGAATCGTAAACTAAGCAACAGCAGCAGCCAGTAAGCAAACCTGACAATGAAGACAAAAAAAAAAACAAAGCAGTTGCAAAGACAATCAACATTGCATAAATGAATCGGACTCTAAGAGAAGTGCATTGTAGAGAAAACAAAGTTTAGGTATGTTGTTATATAACCCTACAAAAAAAAAAAGCAAGCAAGCTAACTATTAAAACACTTAATTCAAAGAAAGAGAGGAACCAAATTTAGAAGCAAGTGAGGATGGAGTGATCTCAGCTCCTAGAATAATATCTCTAATCTCCGATTGCGTCAGATCCCATACCTTCACGTTGTTCCTCTCCGCGTAGTCATAGACGATAACATCTCTTAGCGCTACCTCCACCCTCATCCACTGGTCATCAGTGAGAGAGGGCCATAGGCGATGCGGCTGAGTGACAACAGAGCCGTCCTCGGGCCTCAACAACATCCTAGCCTTGTCTTTATCCACGTCAATCGCACGTAGGATCAGAATGAGCCTCAAAAAGGCGTTATACGGAGAAACACTCTCCAACCAATCATCGTACATATTGAAAAAATCAACCAGCGATTCCGTTGCATTGGAAACCACGTCACCAATTTTCTCGATCTCGAGGCAAGCCTGGAAGGGAAGATGCAGCTCGCTTCCCCTGATAAGGGCGTTCGGGAAATAGAGCAGGTGAATCTCGAGTGGATCCAACATTCCTTCACGAGTAACAATGATCTGTTTGGGCTGGATTTCATAAGGGAGACACCCCAAAATTGCAGCAACCTCTTCAGAAGTTTTCCAGTTGGCCAACAGGTCGGGGCGCTTCTGACCGGCCCAAACACTTGAATGGATAACCTTGACGAGTAGCTGTCCAGTTTTTGGAACGAGGATAAAAACTGCACCGTTGTTAGTCGGTTTAGTTGTTAGATTCCCCTCGAGCAAATTAGCTGTGACACGGAGGACACTGGTATCATCAACAAACCATGTGATTCGATGATTGATTAATATTTCGTCAAAGTTTTGAGCTGACAAACGTGGCTCCATAGGGTCCATCAATTCATCGGTACCAGGAGTGGATAAGGGTAGAACATTGTCGTTGCTCCACATGGCCATAGGGTTTTCAAAATCCAAACGCCGAACGGAGGTGTAAAAACCCTAGAGAGCCTAGGTCGATCGCAAAGAACTTAGTTGAGAGACTAACCGAGTAACTCGAAAACCCCTAATGCTAAAAGCTTATCTTGGTTGAGTCGCTTTTCTATTTGTTTTTCTTACCAGCGGGAACGAGTCGTAGTTATTATATACAAAACTAAAGGCGGTGTGCTTTAGGCGGTTATTCAAACACGCACAGCAGGCTAGTAATTGTTTGTTCTTTTTCAATATGCACATTAAATATATCGTACGGCTGGGGATTGATGACATACTTTATATTGTTTGTCCATCTAACTCATATATGGTCAATGATCGAAGTAAGATTTGTTGTTTTCGATGATGGGGCTCAAACTCATTGTATTTTCTTTGGTGTAAAAAAAATATTTTTACAATATTACCTCAGTGGTAACTTTACATGGATTCAATTCGCGATGATATGAATTATTTACAATATTTAAATTCCAGCAAATAGGTGAAACACCTCAAACTTATTATTCTTAAGACAAGAATAAAAAAAAATTTAATGCATATTAAAAGAGTTTAGAAAGAATTGAACTTGTCGACAAAAAAAAAAAAGAATTGAACTTTACCGAACTTTTCTCATATTATTTCAAGTTGAGTTACAATGAAAGTGGAGAAGAGTTTATATACAAATGGCTCGCACTTTTCTAGATCTTTCTACTTAACCTTATCTACTTGACAGGCTGTCTATGATTCAGCCTTGACCAGTCTCGATAGGTCTCAAATCTGTCTTGACCTCCAGTTTTTCTCCCCCGTATACAAAGCTGTTGCTCTGTTTTATCTCTTCTCTCCTTTGAAACTTCTCAACAGAAAATGAAGGCTTTGTGTTCGGATGGGCTTCAACAGACAGGCCCATTGTCTTGTTTCCCATTTCCCCGCAAACTTGGCGTGGTGATGAAGGCAACGCCAAGTTTGTTTCTCAACTCTTCAAACAGACGACGAGGCAGCAGTTTAGTAAATATATCAGCCAACTGATCTTTAGCAGAGATGTGTTGCATCTCTATATGTTCCAGCGCAACTTGCTCTCTGATATAGTGCCAATCATTCTCAAAGTTCTTGGAGCGTTTTTGAAGCGCGGGATTTGCACTGAGATATACTGCCCACAGGTTATCACACTGAAGCCAGGTTGGATTCAACTGCTGAATCCCAAGGTCTCGAAGAAGAAACAATAACCATGAAATCTCTCTAGATGCTGCAGTGAGAGCATGGTATTCTGCTTCAGCTGAGGAACCTTAGATAGTGTCTTGACGTTTTGCCGACCATGAAATCAGGTTCGAACCAAGTAGAGTGCAGAATCCAGTCGTAGACCTTTTTGTTTCTCTACACCCGGACCAGTCACTATCACAGAACCCCACGAAAGTCATATCCGACTGTTTTGCGAATGTGCATTCCCGTAGCACTAGTAATTGTTTGTTCTTTTTATGTATATTTTCATACAAAGATTCAAAAAGTTCATGAAATTTAAAGAAATTGTTTTCTGTCAATTTATTTGTATTCTATTAAAGTATAAAATGAAAGAATTAGACAAATACATTGATCAATCCTTATCAAATCATCTAATATATTTTAAAACCGTAAAAAAAGAATATTATTTTATATTTCTATTTATCTTACGTACGTTTTTGTTCTTCCACTATTGGAATGAAATTTGTTTCCTTGTTTTGAAAATGATCAATCTGATATAATTGTAATATTACCAAAAGGAGGGAGTTATTTTCTAGAAGTTTGATTTTTGGAAAATCTTGGAAAACTTCCACCAATAAAGTGTATGGGATCAAAGGTTTATCTAAAAGATATAAAAGAAAGATACAGATGACTTATAACAAGAGAGATCTTAAGTTAATTAAGATATAAAACATATTACAAAATAACCGAAAAAACTCATCAGTATAATTTAACTCACTTAACTTGAGTCATAACATGTTCAAACAGTGGTGAAACCAGGATGGAGGTTGGGTGCATGGGGAAAATCTCTCATTAGGACACCCAATGTGGTTGGATCCTGCATTCTTTCATGTGTTCAAAGCCTTCAATATTTTTAGTATAAGGCTTAAGAAATATTATCTAGATATTTAATAATTTTCTATGATTACATGTAATATCTAATATATTAGCTCTGTATTTGATTAATATATGTCATACTTATTTAAAGTTGCTTTTGACTAGTATATACATTGATGTCTGATATAGATAATTTTGCGACAAAATTATTATGGAAGTCTAAGAAATGCAGAGATTAAGTCCATCCCAAATAACTTGTTAGTGTCTAACCAATAAAAGTAAGAAAAAAATTAAATAGTATGAAAAATAAAGAAGTGAGTATCTTTTTTTTGTCAGCTAAAAATAAGTATCTCAAATAAGAGACTTTAAGAAATCCTAGAAGAACTCCTATTCACACATGCTTGTTTATAATTGTTCTGATATTTTGTTAACATGTTATAACTTTAATGAAATAGATAAATTACATTAAATTGCTGATACTATTTTGATAAGAACTTTCATTTGAGATACTTTGTCTAATGCTTTTAAATTCCACGGCATTGTGACAAAAAAAAATCCTCGGCAATTAGTAAATGACACGATGTGTATGAGCTTTATACCCAAACGGCACGAAACACTCGCCAACAAAAAGTTGTATATAATTATCTTGGGGAAAAACAACAAGACGGGAATAAAAATTAATTGAAGACAGATCTGTCGAAAGACCATTCCGAGAAGACTCAAAGCGAAACCCTAGGCGGTCGTCTTCTCCTCCTCCTCTCTCTCTCTCTTCCTTTCCTTACGGTAAGAACCTTACTCTCAGATCTCCAAATTCTCCAATATATAAACCCTAATTGAGAACCAATCTTGTAGATCTGCGTTTCGAGTTGTCTTGTATTCCCTGATCTGCTATTATTCGTCTTTTCTGTAGGTTGATTCTTGTTCTCTTAGTTCCTGAACCTATCGTAGATTTTCTTGGAAGTCTTGGAGTGATTTCTTGAATTCAACTTCTCCCCTGTTTTGCAGATTCGTTATCGGTCGTGGTTTGTCTTCCAGGAGGCTCTCTTCTTGGGCTAATCTCATACGTTTTTACTCGCATCAGGTAAGAAGTTTGGTTCATATGGCGTTAGTTTCAATAACTTTTTAGATTCATTTATGTGTCTTTGCGTTTATTAACAGTTGATTTGTAAAAACCCTAATAGTAACAACTCGAATTTTTACTGAAATTGTTACTTTTTGATACGTTTAAGTTGTTTTATCAACTTCAACAACTCTTTATTTTATTTTATTTTTGTTGTGGGTTTGAAGCCAATTTTGACTGTTTATGGATTGAGGAGCTAACATTGTTTCTTCTTCTCTTTTGTGAGATGCACTTTTGGTTGCATTCATACCAAAATGCAGATTTTCAGCTGGTTTTTGAATCCAAATGGACTCCAAGAAGTTCATGCAGATGGTGGAGGAGAAGAAACGACAGATTCTCGAGAAGAAGGAAGCTCCTCTGAAATGGGAGCAGAAGCTGGAGGCGGCTGTCAAGGCTGCTGAAACCAAAGAGAAGAAGACAAAGAAGCGAAGACATAGGGATGCGTCTGAATCGAGTTCAGAAAGTGATAGTAGCCCTGAGGTGAGGAGGAAGTCGAGGAGGACTCACAGTAAGCACCGGAGGCATGCACACTCTGATTCAGATGATAGTGATAGGAGGAAAGATAAGAAATCATCCAGGAGGCATAAGAGGAGGTCATCAAGCCGAAGCGTTGATAGCAGTGATGAGTATGAAAGCGGGTCAGAGGACGAGCTTAGGAAGACGATAAGGCACCACCGGAGGCACAAGTCGCATAGCTCAAGAAAGAGTTTTGATGATGACAATGGGGAAGATGCTAGAAGAAGGCATGCAAAGCGTCACAGGCATAGTGAGGTGGTTACTTCAAGTGATAGTGAGGAAGAGAAAGGAGGAAGGAGACGAGGGAAATATCACCGGCACAGCAGAGGTTCAGCCTCGTCCAGCGATTCTGAGGATGGCGGGAAGAGTAGAAAGAGAAGGCAGCATAGAAGGGGTCGATGGGGAGAGTCTTCAAGTGAGGATGATGGAGCAATGCGAAGGAGAAGGCATCATCATAAACATGACAGAGAGTCAGCATCCGAAACTGATGGAATGTTGTCAGATGAGAAAAGAGAGCACAACACAGACAAGTGAAGATTTGGACGGGGCATTAGGAAGTGCATTTGTTTAAATTCAGTCATCAGAACTGAGTGTTGTGCAATCATTAGCACAAAGACTCTTTAATATTGTTGTGATGTACTTGTGTGGCACTTCTCTTCGTTGTTTATGTTTCATTTAACATCACTCAAATTAAAGACCTGAGAACAATCCTAAATGATTCTGGACGCATTGATCAAGTTGTTTTTCACCTCTCAAGTGTTATCGTACTGTGGTCTAAGTCAATCGGCAGAAGCATTTTCAATAGTCAAGAGACATTTTATAGCTCATGTTGCAGGTATCACCATGTTAATGCTTGTTCTCAATATTAAAAATGTTCATGGTCTGTAGCAGATGAGTTACATAGCCCCATTGAGTCATAAGTTCTCTTTTTGGGATACTAAATTTGTATATTCAAAGCAGTTTATGTTTCAGATAAACACTACAAATGCCAAACTGTGGTTTCTTGCAAGGAAAGGTGATATACTCTACAACAAGATACACAATGATTTTATTTGTCTTTGAACAACCAAGTTCCTCAACGCCCTGTGAGCTTCACCATCCATGCACCACCCAAGTAGAGTCCCAGAAGCGGTGTTGCTAGGAGCATCTGAGTAACAGGGTCTGTCGAGGGCGTAACCACAGCCGCTACAACCACCGCACCCACCACTACATATTTCCATATTGAAAGCATTTGATCTCCCGACACCACCCCTACTTGTCCCAGGAGCAACTGAATTACCGGAACCTGTCAACCAACAACAAGAAGCCAGATGAAGCCATGAAGGTGTATTATTTTTTTATAGCATACATTACCTGGAAAGAGAGGCCAGTGCTGAACATAAGCACTAGCACAAACTCAAAGTACTGGTCGATAGACCAGAGAGACTCAACCACCCCTTCAGCGTAATTCACAAAGAAATTCAAGGCAGCAGGGGTTAACACCCAGTAGGAGAAGGCAAGTCCAGCATAGAACAACAACGAGGAACCAAACACAATCGGCCCAAGAAACCTTCTCTCAGCTCTTGTCAAACCAGGAAGTACAAAAGCTATAATCTCATACAGTATCACCGGACTCCCTAGTAGAAGCCCACAATAACCAGAGACCTAAACACCACACAACAAAAGCAATAAAGAAATCATCTTTATATGATCATTTTAGCTTACTAGTTCCAAGAGTGCTCTTCTGACCTTTAAAGTAGTGAAGAAAAACTCGCCAGGAGCTAGCTGGAGAAACCGTACGCCCTGTGTTTTGACGGGAGCTTCGAGAAACACGATGAGATCTTTGGAGTAGGCGAAGCATCCCGCGATTGCAGCTCCCACCGCTAAAACAGAGACGAATATTCTCTCGCGGAGCTCTTCGAGGTGATCGAATATAGTCATCTCTTTGTCGTCAGGGAGCTCCTCTTTATCTGGATAGAGAAACCCATAGATCGAACTTGATTTGTCTTCTTCCACACCTATGCAACGTTAATGTTTATTATGTGTCAAGACTTGATTCATTACACAAACAAGAAACTGGAGTTTTAAGTTACCTGGTCTGTCTTCAAGAACAGAGCCAACGCCTGGAGTGGTTTCGGTTGGTGAATCTCCGGAATTTTCACCGAAAGCTGACAAGCGAGTCACCACTGGGTCTAACCTTTGGCTACGGCGTCGCGTCACACCGTGCCGGAGTCCACCTTCCTTCCACGAGTTGCAGAAACTCACAGCGTACGGAGGCTTTCTAGGAGAATCAAGGTGGCGACTGGTGAGCTGGAAATGGTGAAATAGAGCAGCAGAAGCCGTGCTCGTGCTGCCCATCGCTTCTTCTCCAATACTAAGAAACAATCCTCTCCTTTGCTTGCTTGCAAGAGCCTCAGAGAACGATTGGTTCAAGTCGAGTTTCGTTTGCCTCATGTAAAATTTTAAAACGACACCGTTTAGAGAAAGCAAAGGCCCATAACGGTCCATAAACTTACGTTTTCTTACGGCAAACAAATTTCATTAAATTTGAAACGACACGTTTAGAGAAAGCAAAGGCCCATGACGGCCCATAAACTTCATTCAATACTACTGGTTGGTTACGGAGTTACGGTGGGTTCACTCGAAGACTGAGGAGGGAGGCTGGTCTCATTTTTTCCCGCCAACCTTTCTCCAATGGGCAAAGAGAATCCGGCGGAGAAAGCCCTAAACCTGATTCGCGGGAGGCTCTGCGATCCTACTTTCGTCTTCAGACCACTTTCCGGATCTTCAGACAGCAACTACAGGTTTTAATTGCTTTTTGTCTTCTGTCTGAAAATTCCGTTGAATTGGATTCATTTTGCTTAAACTTAAATAAAAATCGTTTCTTTTTTTTTTATCATAGCAAGTTAAAATTCATTGTGTCGACCTCTATCACGGAAGGATGCAACAATTCAATCTTGCTTCTGGGCCCTCGTGGCTCTGGAAAAGCTGCTGTATGATTCTCTCATCCCTGCTTCATTATACTCTCTCTCTCTCCTTTGTTAGTGTTTGATTTGTTAGTTTTTTTAAATGATTTACAGGTCTTGGATCTTGTTGTTGGTGATTTGATGGAAGAGTATCCAGATTCAGTAACACTAGTATGTGTGATTTTTATCTGTATAAGACATAAACATTGGGAATTATCATAATTCCTCTTATATATTAACTATCACCTTTTGTGTGGAATGGATGCAGATCAGATTGAATGGACTCTTGCATAGTGAGGATAATTGTGCATTTAAGGTCTCGTAGCTTGAAAGAGATAGCATTCTCAATCTCTTAGTTAACTTTATGTCTATGTTCATCGCATCCAAGGGGAATCCTTATAGTTTTATCTGACTGTGAATTAAGTTACACCTAATGTATGCGTGATATTCACTGGTTTGCGTTGATATTCTCAGGAAATTGCCAGACAGTTGTGTATGGAACACCACCTGCTCTTCTCCAAAATGGTATATGGTATTCCTTTCTCTTTTCAACCGAATGTGCATTATACTCTCTTAGTTATTTAACTAATGTGACAATTGGCTTGACTTTTTTCTTTTGCATTTCCAGGCATCGTTCGATGAGAATTCCCAATTCATAATAGCTATGCTGCGGTGAGTATAGTTACCTTGACGCTAAAGAGCATTTTGGTTGTGTTGATGTTGAACTCAGACAAACTGATTGGGTTTTTTTTTTCAGGGAATGTGGACTAGCACATAAGACAATCATCTTTGTGCTTGATGAATTCGACATGTTTGCACAGGCAAGTGGCTCGTTTTACCTATGTTAAAATAACATTTTAGCTAGAGGCCATTCTAAGATTGGGAGGTAGCGCAGAACCTTTGATAAGCTAAGAAAATGGACTTTGGTTGTTTCTAACCGCTCACCTATGTATGGTTATATATAGGGAAAGCAACGGTTGCTGTACAGTTTGCTGGATGCTATGCAATCTGTAACATCCCAAGCTGTCGTCGTCGGTATTAGTTCTCGCCTGGTATGAGCATAGCAATAGAGATATGCATGCTTTGGTTTTAGAGTATATCTATAATTTATTTTCTAGAATTCTATGATTATTATGTCTGAGTACAGTACTCTGGTTCAAAATCTTATAATATGCAATTTCCCACCGCAGGACGCTGACCAACTCCTTGAGAAAAGGGTTAGATCTCGCTTTTCACTCAGGAAAATCTTGTTTCTTCCTCCTTCTAGGGAAGAGATTGACAGGTACGGAACAGCTTCTTTTCTGTAATGTGCTAAAAAAATTTCCAATGAAGTTGTTTTACTAATAGGATTATCTTTCCAGTTTATTGGAACACCTGCTTTCTCTTCCAGCAGACACTAGCTTCCCTAGTGGATATGTTTCTCAGTTCAATGAAAAGATTAAGGTTCTAATATTCATTCCCAATCAGTACTATGCCATGCATAGCTTTTATATGATGTCAATTCTTGTTCTGTCTCCAACTAAGATTATATAAATTGCATAATCTGCAGAGTATAACATCAGATACGAGATTCAAAGACATGCTGAAGACATTTTTAAGTGCCAATTCTACCGTCAACAGTTTGCTGAAGTTTATGTAAGCTCTTAATTTCCAAGAGTGATCTACTTTCTTGTTTAAATAAATGTCATTTTTTCTCTGTGTTGAGGCTATTTCTTGGTGTTAGATTCCGCGCTGTTTCTTCAATGAATTTGGAATCTGGTATCCTCTCTCTTGAGAACTTTAAATCAGCACTTTCAAGTATGCAAAGGCAACCAAAATTGGAAGCCGTTAGAGGTATTAAAAGAATTTTGATTTACTAAGAAATATGTTTTTTTGCTTATACATTTTCCTGGCTGTACTATCTTTGTTGAGCAGATTGTTCCATACTGGAGCTTTATCTTTTGGTATGCATGAGGAGGTTAGAAGTGAAAGAGCAAAGTTCCTACAACTTCATCAGTGTGATGAAAGGTAATCTGTCAATTTATTTTGTTTAAGAAATAATGCGGGTTGCGCCACAATGAAAATAACTTTGGGACTTCATGCGTGTTTTCAGAGTATAAGACGATACACGATTCTTTTCAGACCTCAGACTACTACGCACAAAATGTCTGCCTACGTGTAAGTGTATAGCTCTTACGAAATGTCACGGTTTGAATATGGTAATGATCTAAATTGCTGGCTATGACAGGCATTTGAGCACCTGAGAGAGCGAGAAGTTATATGCTACGCGGAGAATAGAGGACAGTCTCAGGCTGGTGAATACCGTCCCATGAAGCTTTTAATATCAGCCTCTGAGCTTCATCAAGGAATGAGATCTCATGCGTGTTGCCCCGTAAGTCTCTGTTTTTCACTGTGCTTTCTTTTTTCTAGCTTTTATTTCTGTAATCTGGCTTCAACTTCGTGATATCTTTTTGCTTTATCTGCTGGAACAGGCCATTCTTCTCAAGTTATTGGACCATTGAGATCTCTGTGTTTTTCTTTTCACCTTGGGAACATTGTTGTATAATGACCATGTATCTGTATGTTTATTCATGGTGAAGCTACTTTGCTTATAAAAAGTCTATTCAGTTTTGCCTATGCTGTGAGTTTTCTCCACCTGCCAGTTTATATAAGAGGGAGAGAGCATGTCAACATAAAACTCATGTGCTCAATATCCGATTCAAGTTTTACACAAAACAATTCTTGATACAACTTGCAAGATTTACAAGTGGGCAACTTTATCTACAACACTCAACCTCCCACCATCTTATGAAGCCTAAACATAAAACCTTTCAACTAATAGAATTACACCATAGGCCAAGAGTTACAATCGACAACAGACCGGACATCTCAATGTTCACATTAATTCACCATATCCAGATCAATTCTCTCTCATCTTTGTGTGGCTGCTTCAACAGAGTTTGCTCTCCAGATTATGAGTATTAATTATATCTACCTTCAGCGCCCATCTGGTTGCATGCCACAAAGAGATGCTCCGAGTCAATCCTTCTTGCTCCCACTGGTTGGACTCCACAAAATGGCCTTTTACTTGTTCTCTTTTACAACGGCATTGGTCTTAGCAAAAGGCAATCAGAGGTGATCCTTCTTGCTTCTCTTCAGCAGGTTTGACATGTGATTCACGTGCTCATGGCTTTCCTTACCCCCACCCATCAGCCATCGTATGGCTTCAGCTGCAGCATCCTTCTCAGCAGTCTTCTTGTTGCTGCAAGGCTGTCCCATGATCTGCGTCCCGTTAAACTCCACTGTGGATTGGAACTTGTTGTTCTTCAGCTGCTTTGTCTTATACATCGGTGCTGAATGACCAGCCCTTGTGAGCATTGTTTGGAGCTGACTCTTGGAATTGTCACCACCCGGCCCACTTTCAGTCCTTGAAACCGATGTCGGTTGTGTTGACACCGCGGACGTTCCTAAAGGCTGAAGTGGTTGGCGACCAAACACAAAGCTTCCCTCACATCTATCCTGAGAGACCAATAGCCGTATAGCCAATAAGAGGTCACGGTGTGCTTGCATGTCCATTTTAGGATTAAGTAGCTGAAAAAGTATTCATAATTCAGATGTTTATTCCCTGACCAGATGTGTTAACACAGTTGAAAATACATAACAACAGAGCTGACTAGTTTTGAGATATTATGAAACTCACTTTGCTCTGTACCAGCTCGTCAAGCTCCTTCTTCAAGGTTTGGTACATCTCTGCAACAGCAGGTTTCATGAAAAAATCCAAGTATCCTCCCAACATTTTCAGGTGGCCATCCTACCAAAAAACAAGAGGTTGGCAATAAAAATTTATGTCAGTCCTGTCTGTTAACAAAGATACACAAGAACAAGAAAAAAAAAGATAGACAGAGAAGCTCACAAAGTCTCCTTTGGAAACGCTACCGCCAAAGAGGATAAGCACAGAGTCAGAGACAGCTGTTGAATCCCTCACGAATATAGAGTTCACTTTTATCTTCTCGTTGAAAACCAACCATGGATACGGTATTTTCGTTTCCCGAGCATTTACAGAATTCTGTAGAAAGAGAAACGTAATAAATTTTCAACCAAACAGTAGGTATTAGGTACTATATCTAATTTGACTGGAAGGAAGCATACTGAATAAAGAAGAACTTGGCCATCCTCCATAGTCTTCAGGGAAAATGATCTCTCATTATGCTGCATGTGTCATTCATATAAATAAATACTCAATAAAGCAGACTGCTGAATAGAAAAGAGAGCAGGACAGGAGAAGTACTCACCACAACCGAGCAGATTCCTGGATACAATCCGTAGCAAATAACTGCTCGGGTAAGATTGTCATCATTCCCTCCTGACTTGCAGGTCGCTGTGTTTCCATCTACTAATCCGGTATCCTTGAGTAATGAGAAGAACTCTTTTCGGAGAGAATCAATAGCTCTCATCGACTGTACTGAGAGAAAGTTCTTCCAGCAGTAATCATATACGGCAGCCTCTTCCTCAGCTCTTTTCCACCCTTCATATGCACGAACAAGTGCAAGATGATCACTGTGATCACGTGAAAACTGGGATTTGGCAGCTTCTGCGAGCTGTGAGAGTTAATAGCAAAACATCATTTCTTATGGTCTTTCAGAGGACAAGGAGATTTCACAGCACGTTATACCAATCTGATTTAAAAATGATGTCTAAATGGTATAGACTGCTAGATAAGTAGTTGAGCTGCATATTAATTTTACACATGGTGGAAGGACTTACATCTTTCTTGTCCAGAGGTGTCAAGAAAGGATCTCTCACACTCAGGCCAGCCGCAACAGTCAATATGGGATCAAGGCAACCTAGAATGGCTCCTAGTATAAGCATTTTTCCAAGCTTTGGTTCCATGGGAAGCTTAGCCAAATAACGACCTGGAAAGAATTTCAAACTTCAGTCCTGCTACTCAAAACTGCTACGATGCAGATGAAAGCATATTTCCTCTTACCTAGAGCTGTGAGCTGTTCATTCTCATCCAATGCCCCTATTATCTTAAGATATACAATGGCCTTTTGAACCTGTGGGTAAAGTTGAAGAAACCATACATGAAGCAAAAGAAATTAGACTGAAGATTTCACTGCTTTATTGAATACTACTTTAAATCAAACACCTTAACATAAGTACAGTTCAAGTTATAAAATCTACCCAGGGAAATAAACAAAGAAGTTGTACCGCTAATGGTTCTGGAGATTGCAGTGCCCTTGATAAGAACTCAGATATGGTTCCGAAATTTAAGCTTTTGATTTGCAGACACAGTGACTGTAGAGGGGTCCTCAAAATTTCAGGCAACTGATATTCTGAAAAAGCATCATATACGCACTTTGGGTACAGATGGTAACACTGGCCGGGTTGAACACGGCCAGCTCTTCCTCTTCTCTGCAATCACAAACAGAGCATAAGAATCAACACAATAGATTAATAATGTAAGTCCACTGAGTAGTCACAGAATTAAGATTATTGGCAGTGGATACTGATACTCAATTCTAATAGCCCAGTGTATTTGAAATGCAACTGGGGCATAACACAACCAAACAACATCTACGTCTATGTAAACCGTAACAATTTTATGTCCCTGTGACCAATGGTCACTCATATTACGAGTCAATGGGGTGATGGCTTTGTAGTCTTATTAACTGTCAACTATATTATTTGATCCTCAAAAGCTCTCAAGTCAGACAACTAGCAATACCTGCTGGGTTGAAACTTTGGAAATCCAAGAAGGAAGCAAACAGGGAGTGTTATTTAATGCATCATATGAGGTCTCTTTTGCCTTTCCACAATCAATAACAAAAGCAACATCATTGATCGTGATGCTCGTTTCTGCGATATTAGTGGCCAGAACTATCTTTCTTACTCCATTTGCAGGTTCTTCAAATATTAACCTCTGCATCAAACACAAAATGAAGCAAACAGTAACTGATAAGTATGGTTTCACCTGTACAAACGTTCCGGTTGCAAAAGAAAGAGAGAGAGAGCAAAGGAGAAGAAAATGGTAACAGCTCTGATGAACTTAAAATTTATTTTTCAAACAATCATTGTACAATGCAGACTACAATTAGCACGGATAAACTACAATACTGTATCCTAGTACCACTAGCATAGGATGCATAAATAAATAAATTACCTGCTCAAAGCTTGCCATAGAACCATGGCAAGCAAGCAACACAACCCGGTTTGGATTGCCAAAGATTGGATGAATCTGGAGTTTGTCTTTCAGAGAGCTGATATCATCCCATCCAGTCATAAAAACTAAAATACCACCTGGTCTCTCATTCTCACATATATGGCAAAGGAGAGCTTCTATAAGATTAAAACCAATACAATCAGGATTCCAACAAGACAAAGACTCTTGAGTCCCAGGGCTAAACTCCTTCAAATCAGCTGCTCTCAGTGCATCCTGCTTACATAAGGAAAAAGAAATGAGGACCAAAAACGTACAACAAAACTAAGGTAAACAGGTATTCCTTTTCTAATACCTCAACGACAGAGGCAATTTGGCTCTTCCTTTTTTTTGGGATCTGTTTGTTCATCTTCCACAATCTTTCCTGACCATAATCATCAGTTTGATTGTACGGAGTCAATCTGTACCCGGATATCTCCAGAATATCCTCTAAGAAATAACTACAAACTGGATATGTGAAGCCCTATAGTGAGGAAGAAAATTATTAGTAGCATCCCTGGGGCTAAACAGAGAAAATAGATCAATCAGTGTCGAGTCAGCAGAAGATTAGTAATATCGTGAAAGTCAGCCAATAAAAATTGAATAGTCATTTCCTTCCCAACAACATAACATGTTTCCTACTTACTGGAATGTGAATTACACCTGCCCCACCAAAGTATGACGAGAAAAGCTCAGCATCCAAAGTTGCACTCATCAGAATCAGCTTAAGCTCTGGGCGACGAGGTAGGAGATCTTTAAGAATGATTAGCAAGAAATCTAGAACACAAAAAATAATATAGTAAGAAATCGCATTCCAGCTAAGCTCAAAAGGAGGTTCTCCATGACAAGACAAGACAAGTATACCTTCATTCATTCCACGCTCATGAATTTCATCCACAATAACATGAGTAACTCCTCTTAGATTTCGATCTACCAACAACCTTCTCAACAAAATGCCTGTGGTGCAAAAGAGTAGGCGAGTATCTCTTCCTCTAACACCTTCCAATCGAACTTTATATCCAACCTTCACAAAAAGAAATTGCGGAAAAACAAGATAACTTAATCAGTAAAGAGAGTGAAGATTTCCAAATATAAGTCTACAAGCCCACTAGATATAGGAAAACTCACGGATTCACCCAACGGCTCTCCCCTCTCGCAAGCAACCCTCTCCGATACAGACATAGCAGATATTTTCCTTGGTTGGGTACATATTATACTGCATAAAGCTCCACGGTTTGCTTCAATCTCTGATTCTAATATAAACTGTGGAATCTGTGTTGTCTTGCCACAACCTGTTTCTCCAGAGACAACAATGACCTGCGAGTCATATAATGATGTGGGTTATTGAAACAAATACAAAACCACCAGGGCTGTTAAGTTGATATTCCATTTTTTATTTGATACAGATGTCACACAACTTGGCATAAGCGTGCCCCCATTCTCTGCTTTGCATACCTGGTTTTGTGATATCGCTGACAATACAACATCCCTCTGCTTATATGCAGGGAGACATCTGCGACATTCCAGCATTCTTTGACCTTCTACCGATTTCTAATCAATGAAAGAAAATATAAAACTCAACACAACGAAAATGAATAGGGGGATAGCTAGTTAAAACTAAGGACCTAACATAAATAGATAGGTGACAATGCCGAACCTGCCAATAGTCTTGTCGTTCACGCAGCTGTAAGCTCCTTTGCCAAAGAATTCTGTCCAGCGCCGTCTTGCTGGCAGCCGGGAGCTCAGGTTGCTCAAGAAGCCCTTCATCGGTGGCCATACTGCTTGTGCTACTAGTTCTTGAGAAGGAAGTCGCCTTTGGTTTTTTACTGAGGTGTTCTTTGAGGTAAGCATCAACTCTTTTAACAAGGTCCGTGTTCAAACTCACCTATCAATTTGTATAATTTTTTGTAGAAACCGNAAAAAAAAAAAAAAAAAAAAAAGATAAGCCTCTTGTAAAATTCCAAGAGACGAGGAATCAGGAGGAGAGTAGATATTACCTCCCTCATAGGTCTCTTGTCATCTAGATCAAACCTATAGTTAGGGAGTGGGATCTTACTGAACACAACAACCTTAGCATATGCATGACTGCAAAAAAAAAAAAAGAGATTTCTATAAAGAAGTTTTCTCAAATAGAGTGTGATTGATTGATTGACATTATGGATGGTTACCTATACAACCCCATACTTGTAGCCAGTGCAGCGAGTTTATCAAACTCCCTTCGATCTTTCTTCTCCCTGGAAACAACTTCATGCTTGGCAGGATCGCGCAAAAGCATAGACAAGTTCCTTCTCCATTCATCCAAGTTGGCACAATGAAACGCAACCTGCAAACGCGTATCTCTGACTCGGTGAGTTAATTAACAAGACTTCAAAGTAGTAGTAAAGGAAGCGACTTGCAATAGATTTCAATAACATGCAACTCAAAAAAACTAAATAGTTCGCCATTGCAGGAGCAGGAGCATCAATAAGCTAAACTGCTCCTTTAAAAAAAATCGAATTTTGAGGTCAACCCGTTGCATATGTATCAGAAAGAGAGAGAAGTTTACCGGCTGGGGGAGTGAAGGAGCAACCTCGGAAACGGTGTCATCGTAGGCGGAGACGTAGCGAGTAGTAGGCAAGAGAGGTTTTTGTGATTGCGTGTGGGGAAGAGGATGAAAGGCGTAATCTGGAGGGGTGGAGCGAAGTCGCTGGTGAGGCGGAACGTAGAGGGAAGGAGGAGGGAGACGATCCTTCATCGGAGATACCAAAGCAAAAAGAGCAAAAGTCGTTCTTTCTTTACGGGAGAGATCTCCGGCGAAAGGATTAGACTTTACTTACTGGACTCGCCGTGGCAAACAACTAATCAACTTTACCAAAATACCCCTCTCAACTTCCTTTATTTTTAGCAAAGTCAAATCCTTTGAGGAGGAAAGATAAGATTGTTTTCAAGTTTCTGACATTACATCATCGTCGGTTGTGACTTGTGAGTTTCTTCTTTCTCATCAACTGGAAAATTATGACAACAAATGTTCCTTGTTACGATCTCTTTAGGTTAGGACCAAGATTAAAATAAATCAGTAGGTGTGACCAGGCCCGGCCCGATGAAAATCTTCCAAAACTGGGGATACCTTCTCGGGTGATTAGTTATTGGGCCAAATGACAATGAGCCCAACTGCAGTTAAAGATGCATTGTTAACAAGATACGTCCAAATATTGGTGTTACTTCTAACATGTGAGGAAGATATAACAGAGGAGCACGAGCTAAGGAGATTGCAAGTTCCCATGAACGTTATGAAATATGAGAAAGTGGCAACATATTTTGAACGTGAGTGTTATTTTGTTTTACAAATTTTGTGAACACTAAATTTCTCACTGTTTTATCTATGACATAGCATTTGTTGTGTGATTTATCGTGTTCGGCCACAACATTCAAAATTCAACTAATCCTTAACGATACATGATCAATGTGTTTACGTCCCTCTTTCGTAATCACAACTCTTTATAACGTCATTATTATTTTTTGCCAATGATTTGTGGAAAAGAAAAGGTTAACTAATGTCAATCTTAAAAAGAAGGTGAAGATTGTGTCTGTCTTAGGCCCTGATTGGCAAAGCAGATGAGAAAGCAGTAGCATTATGCTATAAAAGCAGTA